>DWMZ01000327.1:0-25424 GCA_018249855.1 Eueides tales michaeli | reverse complement strand
ATATATATATATATATATATATATATATATATATATATATATATATATATATATATATATATATATATATATATATATATATATATATATATATATATATATATATATATATATATATTATTTAAATTATATAGAATGTAGCAAATGTTATATTATATATACAAATACCCATAAAAAACTTCATACTAAATAGATATTTTAAAAATATATATTAAAATTAGAAGATTTTTTTAATTTTAATCTGATTTACTATGATATTAATTATTATATATTTTCTTCTTGGAATTCTATGTAATCTCATTTGTAAAAATTTTTAATAAGATTTATTCATCATGCATATAAGAATCTAATTAGAAGGTGAATGGAAATTCTTTGAAATCCACATTTTTATTTATATTATAGATCTTATACATAATATGAACGCAGTTTTTAATCCTTATCATTTAAACATATATATTTAAGGCTCACTTCTAGTTCAACAGATGGTGCTGAAGGCTTTTGAATCGCGCTAGCGTTTGGTTTAGTTCAGGACGTATAACCATTTCCCTGCTGAAAGTTAGTACTCCTGACAATCCCTATATAAATTTGTACAATTTTTGAAGACGAGATTGATAAGTCGATCTCGTTGTATATTCGAAATAGTATGATAATAATTTTAATATTATATTTAAAACAATGTTAAATTAGGACTGAGCTATTTTCTCTCCACCAGTTGAAAATTTGATTTTTTTTTATATATTTGGTGCAAATACCTATTATGTACAAGCTGGACTAGCTGAGGACCGCCCGCAAGTTTATAGTTTGTGTGTTTATATGTAAAAACTAGGTATCGTTCCTATATAAATTACTCTCAATATGGTTTCTATCACTTATAAAGATAGTTTTTGTAGGTTTTATTGGTATCTGATAATATTACTTTACTTAATGTTAAGACATAAATATCAATTTATAATCGTTGTAAATTTCAATTATGGACATACTCAGACAAGATAGAAATAATGAACCTTTCCAAGCTTAGTCGTAGAAATTTAGGATTAGTTGCCTATGTGAACATAAAAACAGGAAGAAAAGTTGCAGCGGCGGCCTCACAGAAAAAAGAAAAAAAAGAGAAAAAATTGGGAAAGAATAACAAACAAAAATAGAAATGAAAGATAAAAAGCCAGAAAAAAATATAACAATAATTCAGGTGATCAGGAGATGATTCTGTTTAATATAGACAGTGATCACGATTCTTTGATAGACAATACAATTCCAGATGCTGAAAATTCAGAGTGGGTATATTTTATGTACCATGCTATTATCGAATGATACTCATGGAGAAACATGGATGAAATGCCTAATATGGGCACTGGGCACGTAACCAGAGTCTGATACACGTATTTTGATTTTTGCTAATAATTAGCAAAAATCACAATACGTGTATCAACCTCTAGTTACGTGCCATGAATACTTTTATGTTATACCAAAGCTTTCTGATTCTTGTGAAATTTAAAGTAAATTTTCAATGATACTTATATTATTCCACTAATGGGGTACCTATTCCTTATTTAGATACCCTTGTATTTTTTTTTTGGTATTTTATTTCGATAAATATAATATATATATATATAATATAAATATAATATATTTTATATCTTATTTCGATAAAACTATTCATAAATTGAATGACACAGTTTAAAAAACATCCGAGTAATAAGGACACAAATAAAATTGTGTTCTCATTCGTTTTTAATAGATTCCAATTATAGTCAACGAAAGGACATGCATACTGGACAAAAAATGTATGGAGTAGTAGTTTTATTTCTTTAATTTATTTATAACTAGATATTAGTAGATTCGATTTATTCCAGAGAAACCACCTGAGTTTTAACTACCTTCCGCACATTAATTTTCCCTCGCATAATGATGTCGAAGTATGTTATTTATTTATTGCAATTATGTTAGTTTTTGTTATAGAGTTTTGCTAATTTACATTACTTTCACTGTAAAGTTTAAGGCAAATCTGATTATTAATCATGTATAATCGTATATCAAGTCATATCTTCCCGTAGTGCTACTTCCAATAGTGGTACTTTTGGAATGGATTTATATAAATTATAAAGACGTACATAATTATAAAGGCAGACGTTAGAGATTTAGATTCTACCCGCAATTATGTTAACATTTAAGGCTTTAAAGTAAATTTTAGGTTATTAATAATTATTAGGAATACTGTACAAATTAAAATATTTCTTTGTATAATATGTTGGCAGCTTTTCTCTCAATGACCAATATGTACAAACCTGAAACGTTACTGACTCGCGAAAAAGCAACACAAAGTTGTCCATGTATACAACAACCAGTCCTATAAGCGTTTGTCCCATAGGGAATTAAGTACATTTAAATTGAAACGGAAAATTGTCGGTTAGAAGTCGTATGTGTAGTGTTTCACCAGCACCACAACAGTTGATTTTATTAGGCCCGAACCCGTGATTTAAAACAGACAGAATTTGTCTGATATTACCTGAGGGTAAAAGTGTAATATTGCCCATTAGCCTGTCGTCTCGACGAATCTTCCGCGTTCCTAACGTTCTATAACGGCCTACGGCCTTTTAATGAGATATGATAGACTCATCTCATACGTTAAGGCAGCAATTTTGTTTTTGTCATAATTTCGTGTAACTGACACATTGGTGTGTCTGTTCTGTCCAAATCGATTGGGATTTTAAATATTATGTGTGCCGTCTTTTCGCCAGGAAGTAATGTGGCAACGTGGAGTAACACACACAGATAGTGGCATTCCCGACTATTAGGATGCACTGTGTATACTCTGCCAAGTGCAGCATATGGTCACAACATTTTTAATATGATTTTATGTCCACTTTCAACTAATATTTTATATGCAACTCATAGATTTTGACGCCTCCGAGTCCCAAGTTGTTCAAATTATGAATTATGTATTAAGATACGCATGAAAATGACCACAATATGGCGGCGTTTCCCCTTGCGTAGGATGCGTCGCTTACGTTTGTCGTGTTTTATTATAATGTTTGATGACTCTACTACGAGTACTTACTCCTCTACCGCGTATGATGAGATGAAATTTTTAAAATTATAGATATTCTATTATTATTTTTTATTACCCTGTATGCTTTTTTTCGTAAAAATATTTAATGTGCAAATACCCTATTTCTACTATTTTAATATAGCAGTTTAATTTAAATTAATCCATCACAATAAACAACTTTAGATAAGCCGCAACTTTATTGTTTACTGTTATAATTTATACTTCTTAACCAAATATTCCATATTTCTATTTCTATTTCAATAAAGAAAATCTGTCAGGCTGCACATCCTATATTTTATTATTTTTTATAGTTTGGTTGGATCGTTAGGATTGTTTATGGGATATTCCATATTTTCATTTTCAAAATGTCAATGTAAAATGCTCATCGCAGTTAATTATTTTTGTTAAAAAATTATTTCATAATTTGTTATACTTTAGCTGGACTGTTAAGATTCTTCATCAGATATTCCAAATCTTCAATTTTAATATACCATTGTAAAATGCTCATTACCTTCAACAATTTTTGTTATGAACGTATTTAACTATTTCTTATAATTTTTCTGGACCCCTACTGTTCTTCATCAGGTATGAAAGTATTCGAAATCAAATAAAGCCTATGTCCTGACCAGACCAAATTGATATACAATAGAAAAAAAATCATTGAAATCGGTCCAGTGGCTTAGAAGATGTGCTGGTACAAACAGACAAATAGACAAGCAGAGAGATAAAAATTTTTAAAATTGTAGATTCGTCTATTAGTTATTTTAAGCCCCTCTACATTATTTTTTCGTAAATAGATTCAATGTTCTATACATTTCACGACTTTTTACTGTTTCAATATAATATAGATAACTAATTATAGTGTAATTTATTTTTTTATTTATTAGGTATCCAACTGACTCATTACACTGTAGAACTGGTTATATATTATCGCTCAAAAAGAAAAAGAAGAAGGTATTTGGAACAGGTCAAGTCATAATTCAACAACGTACTTACTTAATACGTTCAATACATTTTAACACATACCTTACTAAAAAGTAGTCATCATAACCAAAATAAAGCACGATTATATGGTTATTTATAACTACTATAAAAAAGATTTAGAATTATAACGATTGTGCTAATTGTGCGAAAATTAATGGCACATTTGGTCATCCCGTAGTGGTCAAATGGCATCACTGACCTTATTAGTAAATGTATTTTCTATTTAAGTTTATTTTCTATTTAGCATGTCACATGTTAGAATAAAGTTTGTTTAGTTTCTGTTACAATTTAACTTATGTCAACTTCTCTACGCTTGACTTTCCTCATAAATTTTTGAAATCATGTCTGATGCGTTGCTTGAGGTAATAATGAAAATTTTCCTCATATCAAGAACAGTGGTGTGACCATGATTTTATGTCTTTGGTGATAAAAATGCATTTAGTTAAGGTCATTTGAATTTCATGCAAGATACGATAGAGAAGATAACAATATTCAATATTGAAAAGAGCAACTGTTGATTTTCTTGCCGGCTCTCTTCAGCAGAACAGCATTCCGAGCCGGTGGTAGTTTTATGTTCGTGACGATTCAAAAGTACTTGCTAAAGTCTATTTGCATAATGAATATTTTGAATTTGAATTTGGTATGCCGCATGATCATATACATTTTTCCATTCTTATAGTGAATAGTTTTAATACCGACTTTATTCTTAAGTTTTAATAAATTAGACACAAAAAGAACACTAAGAATTAAATCTAAGGTCAGCTAAAGTGTCAAACCTCGTAAGAATTCGTATTCGTAAGAATAGACAATGAATGCCCGAAGGTTAATTTTCTGTACCTCTCTGAACAAATCAACATCTATATGAACGAGTAAGTACAAACTAAGCTGATTTTTTATGAAAAAACTACTATATGAACTAAATTAAGAATGATTATACTATTAAATTTAATCCAATAATAAAATGAGAGCAGTATACATCATAACACCACCCCATATCACTTTGAAGAAAATTACAATACTACTTTCTCGAAGATTCCGGCCAAAAATCTAAATTACACATGAATTTAAATTAATTGGATTAAAATATTGGATTTATAAATAGCAATGTAATTAATATATTGAAGTTCATAAGACGACAGCCACTTCTCTGCAAGAATAGTTGCGGATCTGCCAAGGAAGATGTTATATAGCGCTCGGTGTCACATAAGAAAAATTATATTATAACGAGGCCGTCCGAAAGGCCGCCGAGCGCAATGAATGCTGACAAGAAAATTCGGTGAACGGGTTCTGTGAAGAAAATTATGATTTATTTTGCCATTAAATAATTAAGTCGTAGGTCAAGTTAACTTTTATTCTGTTTCGACAGATTATTTTTCCTCTAATATTGTAGACAGTAATCTTAGATATATTGTTGGTTTAGGTTTAACTTATACTTTCTTTTTAATTTAATTAAGCTATACACAAGATGTGGTCATTTTAGTTTTTTTTAATAAATAATCTTTTAAATTAACAGGTTTTACTTGTAGCAAAAGTGCAACTCAATTGCAATTATCCTAATTACTAGATAAATTTTCGATGAAAATCTCGTAATCTCGTAACACAAATACCGGACACTTTTTTAAAAAATACCACAAAATAATATCTATTACTTTCTGTAACTATTAACATAAACAATAAAAAAAAGTTTCATCCTGAATTTGTGGTAAAGTACTAGTGACTTAGTAGTATGCCTCCTGTAAAATTTTATCTAATGGAGTTAGATATATGATATTCCTGTCAGTGCAAAAGGCGTAGGCCAGTTGTCAAAAGGCAACGTAAACCAGATTAGGCCAAGCCAGTAAATTTACACTGACACGAGAAGAATAGCAGCTGTAGACGAGAAGAATAGTAGAAGAGCAGATGTGCAGACGAAGAGACGAGCAGACGAATAGACGAACAGACATAAATTTTAAAAATAGCTATTTTAGGCCATATTACACTTATAGACGTCCCCTATTAGATTTATTATTGATATATCTTTCATATACAGTCAGTGATTGATTTCAGGTTTATTATAAATATAAATACAATTACGAAGTAAGACGATGCAAAGCATGAAGCACAACCTGTTGACTGCCGTGGTCTTTATACGAGTAGATTAGTGGCACGCTCAGAGTAAGAAGACGTACAAATGCAAGTGACAATAAGAACAATGTTACATATATATTTCAGCTTTATTGCCATCCTTATATTTTTTATAAAGTATGTCATAATAAGATAAGTAGGTACTATTCTATTATATAATTGTTTTTAAATGATTACAATAAACTCATGAGAGATTAAATAGGCGCCAACATATGTAAGCGCATGGCGCAAACTCCCTGTGTACAAACATTGACACAGGTCCGACCGGCGAAAAACCCTGCCCTGACAAGCTGCCACAAGCCACGCCAAGCACGCTTACGCGTATTTAGAAGGACGCCTGGAACTGGATTGGAGGATCCTTGACGAACGTTCACTAGCGTTAATTTAATATATTTGAGGTGTCTCTCAATCGTTATAAACACAAGACACCTCAAAAAGTAACATTGCCACTGAAATAGTAACAGTTAACTATTTCGTATAGAATACGAAATTACTAATAATAATTTTTGTGGTCGAGACTTTCGCTACATTTGTTTATTTTTAGTTTTTTTAGATCTACTATTCGCCAGTAAAATAATTTAAATTTAAATTTTTTACAATTAAGGTTGGAGAATTACAATAATGACTGAAAAATAACATTTCTATTGGTCTAAAGGTCAAAATTAACGTCAAATGTTACATAACAGTCTATCATCGCAGATGATTCGTGAACTATATAATATGTACTTCCTTTCAGCTATTACAGCCCTCTATTGTCGTAGATCAGAACTCATTGAAAATGTTTAAAATACAAGTTGCGACTGAAACGGTTTCTAGAATAGTAGATAAATCATCTGACAGGTGTCGCTAAAAAAATATGTGTGAACTATATCCTCATTTAAAATACTTACTATGTTGTTTATATTTTTTACAGAATTCATTAAACCTATGTTTTTTATGTTTGTACAAATGTAATTGTTTAATTATGTATTGCTCGTATAGGTTCTTCATATAAAAAGAATAATTGTAATGTGAAACTTTTTTATTTCATAGTGACATCTTACATTTTAAACTATAATCGTAACGTAACTTATATTATATAAGCTAATATTTTAGGACTAATCGGTGTTTGTAACAGACCAAGAGATGGCATCCATTTGATTATCTTTGAAGTTGATGTTAAGGGCTGGTATATTTCTACGAAGTGTTAAAAACATTATGTATAAAAATATATTAAAATTATCCAAATATCGAGTGTACAAAAAATGAGTGATTTGTATGTGCAACACCAGTGCCTTCTTCAATTGAGCTACTGCGACAGTTAGTGCTCTCTACGAATTCTATAATTTTGTTCAGAGTACAATTTTTTGAATTAAGATTCTTGTAAGGTTGCTATATAAATACTTCCTGAGTACCTAAGTAGAATTGAAATAGATACACCTACTGATTTCCACGCCTTGTTTGAAGCCTTGCCAGCTAGCAAATTTTTCAACGATGGAATACCTGGTAACTGAACTTCGAAGTATATTATTGAATGGGAATTGAATCCACAACTTGTTGTGTTCACTGTAGCACGTTTGTGCCTCTATGGTAAAATAGGCTATTTTTTATACATTTGTAAAAGTAATGTGACGTAAAATTTATTCATCTGAATAGTCTTCCTCATATTTGTGGTCATAAAATTAAACGCTTGCAATATCTAACTAACTTTAGCAAAACGATAATTTATCTTGAGTCAACATAGACGGTAAACAGCGCTTTGTTAGTAGGTAAGTAAACATTATATTTCATAATACAGTTGACACTCGACACCGCCTTCATATGCACACGAGTTGCTTTCAAAACAACTAATTAATAGTAATCAGCTTTAGAAATGCAATAGTGGGGCAATGGTAAAATGTGTAAAGGCAATGGTTGTGAGTTTGATACCCAGTCGAGTAACGCGTTTGTATAAAAAAGTGCAATTAAAAAAAAAGTCCCGTAATCGGCAAAGTAGAGCAAGGAGTGTCCACATCAATTACGTATATCGCCTTATTTTACTCATACATGTGGGATAAAACATAAAGCTGAAATCCATTTTTAAAACGATTCTTCTTATTTATTATTTATAACTAAAAATAAATATTAATGAATTTTATACGTAAAGGTCAACAGGAAGCTGCATCTGGCGGAAGTTAATCATTTGCCGGGAAAGACCTAGGCTAAATTTTACTTTTTACAGTAAATGCACAAGCTGCCCCTAGAGTTCTACGGGATTTCCAATAATATTGAAGTAAACATTCTATTTATAACTAAGACCTGTTTTTTATAATCTACTTCTATTTATTTTTCACTGATCTTTTTCATCCATTAAAATTTTTCTTTTATCAAGAGTAGTATACTATAGTTTTAAGACCGTTAATTCTAGTATGTTAAATAATGATAAGATATGTTCCCCATAATACCTAAACAATCACTAAGGTTGTAATTATTGGTATAAAATACTATTTATTGAAATGAATTTTGTAAATTCCAAATTTATAATAGAATTATTTATCTTTAAGTATATAACTTTTGAAATGTAGGTATATATTATATTTAATATAGTTAAATAGTTACGTAGTAAGTTAAGTAGGCATTCCATCGTTGAAAAATTTGTTAGCTAGCAAGGCTTCAGACAAGGCATTGAAACCAGTAGGTGTATCTAGTTAAATTCTACTTAGGTACTCAGGTAGTATTTATATAGCAAGCTTACAAGAATCCTTATTAAAAAAATTGTACTCTGAACAATTTTATAAAATTCGTAGAGAGCACTAACTCTCGCAGTAGCTCAATTAAAGAAGGCCCAGGTGTAGCACGAGTTGCACATACAAATCGCTCATTTTTTGTACACTTGATATTTGGATAATTTTAATATATACATAATGTTTTGAAATATTTAATATTTTAATTTTTTTCACTCCGGTATGAAGGCAAAACGGGTCTTTGAACTCCGTCTTAACACTAGGGCCAAAGATCCCTCTACCTATCCTGCCTTATGCAGGGTATAGTGTGAAGTTATAAAAAAAAAATATTACTACGTAGTAAAAACAATATCAAAGTTACGTACATAAAGTTATCCATTTACCTTGTAAGTATAAATTGCTTTTAAAGCTTGTGGGTTCAAAACAACAGTAAAAATATTTCTGTGCTGGTACAACTGCTTCTATACAATTAGATTTAATTTAATTTCTCGGATATCTCAACATCTACAGTTTATTATTTTTACTTCGTCTAACTACGTCTTCGTCTACGGTAAATTACAAAATATGTCAAAGCAAAACTCCTAGTTTAGAAATGTTTATTTGTAAAATATACGATATAACATTCAAGAGAATAGTTATATTGATTTATATTAGTGCATAAAATGCCGGCCATTCGTGAAATAGAGGCACCGGTATATGTGTGTTACAGGTTGTGGGTTCGATTCTTATTAGTGGAAATAAAATATTTAAGGAGGCCTGTCGTGGCGCAGCGGCGCAAGCGTGTGACTGCAACCGACAGGTTCTGGGTTCGATCCCCAGTTGAAGAAATGATATATTAAATATTTTGAATTTAAATATTTAATATTTCATTTCTTCGCTCTGGTAATAAGGGAAAGCGCGGCGTTGAGTTCCGCTACTCAAATACGCAATGCCTCAAATTCAATGGAAAGTGGGGAACGGAAGTGGAACGGAGTGTCTTAACACTAGGTTCCCGGGTTCCCTCTGCCCACCCTGCCTCGTGCAGGATACAGCGTGAAGCTAGAAAAAAAAATTATAATATTTTCATTTCCTCGCTCTGATGTCCAGGTTAAGTGTGACATTGAGTTTCACCACTTGCACACACAACACACAACATGGAATGTCCTCAGACATGTCTTAACAATGCTCTTTCTGCCTAACCTTTTATTTCTACCTCTAAACAAAAGTAATATTGAGCAATGATAAAATATTTAAGTATACTTGCATACAAAAAAAAATTGTATATACATGTACATATAATAAATAAAGAAATATATGTAATATATATAGTAAGGACGGATTATGATTTTTTTTTAAATACATAGCAATTTCAGGCTACATTCAAAAATCTTCATTGACGGAAGGTAGTTTAACTTTACCTGGCAGTGCGTTCCGAAGTCTCATACAATTTATTGCGGCATAAAGGAAGTTTTAGTAGATTGTTGTTACGGGGAACTGAAGGATATTCGACTTCAAAAAATGGACTCATATTTTTAAGTACAAATTATTTTTATCACTTTTACCTTTTAATAAGCATACTTTCTTTCCAGACAAGTGTTATTATACCTGAATGCAAACTAATTTTTGTCGGCAGAGAAATCTGAGAACCCGTCCGTTTTCTAAGAGATCACAGAACTGAATGTTTGATATTAATTTCAACTTGATTTCTAGATAAATGGTCATGAAATACGGATTTTATACAGCCAAATGATCCTTTAAGAGTTCCATTTTTTCCTTTTGAGGAACGGAACGGTAAGATTTTTAAGTGTATTTAGTCAATATCTATACCATACTGTTGAACTATTTTCGGCTTGTGTGCATCTGTGTTATTATTCTCGAAGTACATGGCTAATAAGAAATTTAAAATAAAACCTCTAAATAAACGCATATTAACGCTTAGCCTTTAATTTTAGCAATCAGTACGTGCGTTGGTGATCCACCAACGTATCGTTTACATGGAAGGTGTTAAATGCAAATCCGATTGAAGTTTCGGTTGACGAGGTCGATTAATTGACTTGGGTGAAACAGTCAATTCAGAGCTTGGATTTATAGAGAACAAAGCGAACCGTGAATGCAGGTTGCAGACACACAGTACACCTACCATAGTAATATCGAAATACTATTGTAGTATTGTAATATGATTATGACCGATAATTATTAATGCTAAGAAAATATTAAATATAATATAAGTCATAGGCATAATGTTAGATGATATAAAAGCTTTTTACAAAAGTCAATATAATATTCACCTTCCTCGTCCTATTAAAATTTTCTATTTCACTAATTCACGGGCTTATAAAATGCACATAATGAAACATTATTTGCCTTATTATTTATTAAAACATAGATATAGGCAATATTTAATTACTCAATAAGCCTTTGTATCACATTGTTGTTATTAAATTCTCTGTTTGCTTTGCAGGTATGGGAAACGTGGAAAAGTAAAAAAATATTCATCAAAAATCGAACAGTAAAATCTTTGTGTGAGAGACCGGTAGCTGTGCTGGACATAAATCTGTTTTATAGATGAAGCGAGTAGCTGACGGGAGCGTTCACTTATTAAAACTAACACACACTGCGGTTTCGCTTGGCTTATAGTACAAAAACAAATCCTTTTCTAAAAGCAACATTTACATATTTTTACACCAGCAAGCTTAGTTTTAGTAAATCGAAAATTCACACTCACTTTGAATTCAGATATTTATTTTGGATATTTATTGAGATATTTATTTATATCTAAAAATTTACATATTCTGTTTGTGTTTTATAAACATACTACTACTACGTTTTAGCCGAAATATAACAAAATATATAGAAGATTATCTTCAAATCTTTGTAAAATAGATTATTCTTAAATCTTTATTAAAAAAATTATAATTGCATAACTGCCCCTACAAAATTTCACAATAATCAAGCGTACGCTATTTTAACCAGCATTGTATTAAGCTACGTCCGTGTGACAAAGCAAAGGATTGGATTAACGTCGCACTCGCGGGATTGATGCTTTTGATACCACGCACAAAGGCCAGTGAATGACTTTTCGATTTACTTAAATAGAGTTCACCCACATCGCTATATTAGTGTATGGATGTGGGAACATTCGAGAAAATATTTTTGGGAACCTAATACAAGCTCTATTCCGTGGAAAATAAATTTTGTTCGTAAAATATTAAAGTGTTTCACTTTTAGTTAAACTATATAATTTTCATAAGTAGATTAAGTATTTTTTCTCTTCTATAGATTCGTAAAATATTACAACATTATTTAAATACTAAAATAATAATATTTATTTTTTTTAATTTTAAATCAATCTCTACACTGAAACGATTAACAGCTTACGTCTTTAATATTTTTGAATGTTTGTGAAAATAAGAAAAATATATTATTAATATTTAACTTTTTGTGTTGTAGAAGAGCTGTCGTGGCTCAGAGGTACAACCACGTGACTGTAAACGCGACAGGTTGTGAGTTAGATCCTCGTTCGAAGAAATGTAATATTTAATAATTTCAATTAGAAATTTTAATATTTTAATTTCTTTGCTTTGTTAACAAGGCACAGCGCGACGTTCCGCCATTCAACAAGCAATGTCATAAATTCGGCAGGAAGTGGGGGACAGAGCGCAATATATTTAACACTAGGTTCACAGATTCCCTCTGCCTACTCTGTGCGATACCATGTGCGATATATAGCGTGCAGCTGAAAAATAATATTGAAAGTTAATTAATTAACAATTACTCTTGTTATCTTTTCATCAGTGAGTGGCACTTTTCCTTTTATTTTTGTCTGAACCAAATCTGTACTAACATTAATTGGTTTGATATACATATATTCTGTCGTAACATTTGAAATTGCACCATGTACGTGTAACAGTTTGTGATTATGATATGTGTTAGATAGATCCTGTTTGTAATTGATGGTAATTACGCTTTGAAACAGTAGAGGTATTTTTAGTTGACTATTGAATTTCATTCATTTTAAACTATGACGGAAACGTTATAAGCTTGATGTGTGCAGCTCTGCAACACATTCCCGTATGGTCTAGTGGCTAGGATACCTGGCTTTCACCCAGGAGGCTCGGGTTCGATTCCCGGTACGGGAAGTACATTTTAGCACATTAGATCATCTGTCGGCCCGTACGCGAGTTGGCGTGTCCGGGTCCAGCGGTTAGGAAATTTAGCTCACGCTTAGAGTAGTCTAACTTACCCCAGTCGCGGCTTCACGTCGCGGTTGATTTGCTTAGAAAAGTGAAAATCCCAGCCCTATCGCCGGCTGCAAGCCTAGGTTCGAGCCCCGTAGGGGGCGCCCTTGCCGCCGCCGACATCCTCTCAAGCAGCCACGTAGTGCTTGCTCTCTTCAGGGACAGAGTACCCTCTTCCCTCCCCACCCGGTGTCGCTGTAAAAGCCAGTAGGGCTAACAGCAAATTGTCATGTTCGAAAAAAAAGAAAAAAAAAAATCTGCAACACATGAACTAATTTTGATATTTTTTTTATTTGAAAGGTGACATAGTCGTAAGTATTCTCAGACATTGTTCAATTCCGTATACAGACATCTCATAATTATCATCTCTTTTCTTGTTGTTTGCTTATTTCGAGAGTGAGACTTTTTTCTATTGTTTTCTATTGTATATTGGTGAATTTAACATTACCAAGTTTTTTTTCTTTTTTTATAAAGCTTAGGCTACTACTTCCGATCCCCATTTTCCGCCAAAGGCATTGCGTGTCAACGCCGTGTTTTGCCTTATTACCAAAGCGAAGAAATGAAACATTAAATATTTATATTGAAAATATAAAATATTGGATTTCCTCGAATGGGGATCAAACTCATAACCTGTCGGTTACAGTCACACGCTTGTGCCGCTGCGCCACGACAGGCCTCAAAGCCAAGTATCAAATTATTGCATATTTTTAGCTTCACACTGTATTTTGCACGTAGCACGGTAGCAGAGGAAATCTAGAAACCTAGTGCTTTGTTTCGTTTCCATAGTCTGTCGCGCTTTCAGTTGCACGTTTTTGACCCTCCTCATATCTACTTATAATATATTCTGTTAATGTATCTCATATATATATATATATATATATATATATATATATATATATATATATATATATATATATATATATATATATATATATAATTTATTTAGTTATTATACTTCATATTTGAATATAACAGGCAGAAGGAACCTAGTGTTAAGCTTCCGCAAAATTTTCGAGATATTGCTTTATTATTCAACTGTTTCACTTAACAGAGCAAAGACTTTAAAAGAAATTAAATATAATCGCATTAACTATCAAAGGATGCCGAAGATCTGGCTGAATCCGTAAAGCGCATAATTAAAGAGCGGAATAATATTTACAGATTTGATTGCTTATACATTATGTTGTAGTTTTTTTTATAATATCTATATTCATCATTACAAATTGTTTTGAAATTTTTCTTGGATCACTTAATAAATTTGTTATTAAAGTGTAACTTCCCGCAGGCTTATTTTAAGAATATTACTCGGATGATCAGTATTGATTGTTATTCCCTTTTCACCTACTTGTAGGGTGTATGGGTTGATCTAGGTGCCCTTTGGAATACAGGATATTGCCTGATTGCGTACACAGTGTAGTCTGTGCGAGAAACTATATAAATGTGCAATCATAATATTAAAAATCATTGTATTCTTATATTTCTGTCGTTACTGTAAATCTCTAATATTTCTATATATTTCGCAGGTAAATGCGGTGTTGGAACTCAACACTGCACTCACCTGCGTAATATATAGAAATATTAACTTACGGATCAGTCAAAACTAATTGGCATTGGGTAACGGAGTGTCTAAGTACGAGGTTCCCTCTGCCTACTTTATAGAAATTTCATTTTTTTAATAAATAAGCGGAAGGAACTTATATTTAGACACTCCGATACTTTTCCGCTTAGAAATCGAGAAATTAGGAGATAAGAAATGAAAATAAAATCGTTTCTCCGAACGGAGCTCCGACCAATAACGACCGTGTTTACAGCCAGACGCTGTTTCACAATTACTACAACTGACCGCTTTTGAAGCGGTAAGAATTAGTTGTATTACCATGTACATTTACTGTACTGTTTTCATTCATTATATCTAATTCTATATCACGCGGATAATGCTTTTGTTAATTCGTAGTATAATAGAAAGTACATAAAATACGATTTTTAAATAAATACACGTTTGCTAAAATACAAAATAAAGAATTTTCGGTCATTATTATTTTCTAAAACGTTTCGTTTTTAGTGGGTAAACAACTATCTATAAATAGTCTCTCATATTATAACATTTCCAACTTCCTAGTAATACTAATAATTTTCATAACGATGCAACAAGCCTAGACGAGGGGGAGGATGCGTAGGGGTCATGCCAAAAGTTCCGGCCCAAACGTCAATTTCAGGGGCATTTCAATTTCACAGAATGGAACAATATATTCTCTGTTGCATTTTGACTGCGTAAATACTGTGTAAAATTTTAACCACTTAGTTTGAGATTTAATAAATAATAAAGTTAATAAATATAATATTTGATATAACTATATAGGTTTAATTGCAATGACCAGTGTTAAAAATATTTTTGTTTTCTTAGTTTTGTTCGTTGAGCGATGTAGTGTTGACGACGACGACTTACAAAATGAACTACAAAATATTTTAGCACTTTGGGCGAGATTGTTACATAAATCATATTTTATTTACAATTCATAGCTAATAAAGTGGGCACCGATAGAGTATTTCAATGGAGTTATCGGATAAAAAATAGACATATACGATATAAATATGAGTTGCCTTAATAACGTTAGAAGCGATTTTATATATTCTGTTTCAATCGTTTAATCTTTTTTAGTTTGTTTTTTATATTCTGACTGTAAACAAATTTATATATTAGTTATATAAATTTGTTTACAGTTAGAATATAAAAAAAAAAAACTAAAAAAGACTAAACGATTGAAACAGAATATATAAAATCATTAAACGAAAAGGATGAAACAAGGACATCTTTTTTAGAATCGCAATCTAACTAAATTCTATGTAATATCTGAAAGATTCTGACATCGTGGCAAAGTTTTTGTAGCCATTAACTGACTTTAATATCAACCCGTTACTGTTCTTAAAGAATGTTAATAAAAATATCGCAATAAGAAACCTTACAGCTTTACCTAGAGATTTCATTACTTTTCACAGCGATGCAAGCATCCTCAACAAGGCTTGGCTGGTTTTTTCAAGAATGTTTTGAATGAGATTTTAGTTTTCGAAAGATAATTTTTATTTATTACATTTTTATTATTTCCTTGAAACCATACGTGGTAAAAAAAAAAGCAGACTTTCGTGGCACAGGGGCATTAATCAAGCGATTGTAAAAGCGACAGGTTTCGGGTTCGATCCTCGCTCGAGGAAATGAAATATTTAATATTTTCAATTTATATATTTATTATTTTAATTACTTCGGTCTGATAACAAAACAAAGTTGCACTATTCAACACGCAATGCGTCAAGTGTCTCAGTATTAGGTTTCTAAGTTCTCTCTGACTACTTTTCTATGTGCGGTATACAGCGTGAAACTGAGTTTAGGTGATAAAAATGTATGGACGTATTACAAAGCTTGTTCGTTATACTAAACCAAACAATAGATTAACGTTTATTGTAATATGTATCCATATGCGTAAATAGAACGATCTATTTTTATACATGATTTTCCAGCTGCTCAAAGGAATGCAATCATATTTTTATCATGTTGAAAAGGCAGCGAAATGTAATAAAGAATTTTCTTTACCGTGAAGCTTGTTCACTATGAACTGTAATGTAATCAATGTTTAATTTTAAAGTATATTAAGTTTAAATTATAAAATAGTACGTACTTGCATACGTAAAATTGTTAATGAATTCATCTAAGAAAATTCTTATTTATCTCGTTATAGGATTTGTGCTTGAGATGATTTTGCATAATTTTCTATTTAGAACTTTCTATAGTAAATACAGTTTCTGACTATATATCACTAGAATACCCGAAACCCCGGGAACCTTGGAACATCAGGGAACCTAGGGACCTGGGTACCCTGATGACATCGGGAACCTTAGGTACTCACGGGTACCGGGGCACGTTGGGGAACCTTGGGAACCCAGACTTACCGAACTGGGCGTCCCATTTTGACAAACTCTAAGTTGACTAACGGTTTCCCAATGAAAGGTCACTAATAGGCAACGCATTGAAGTGAATGAGTTGTTTGCATATATTCATACAAACATGAGAAATAAAGTTATTATATGATGTAGATATATTATACGTAGACAATACGTTTTTAAATATTTACTAGTGTACGGTTGTTTGGTAAGAAATGAGCATTTGATTTAATACGAATTAATATTTAGTTTTTTCCGTATTGTATGCAAAATTTCTAATTATAGCTTACGGTATTTATTATTTTGTTGAAATATAAAAAATACATGGTTAATTAACAAGAAATGCACAAATGCATGTAGGTGGACTTGCTTTTAATTACTGATCTTGCGACCGAATTCAGTTACAATAAAACATTATGGCTAGTAAGTTAAAATGAAATGGTCCCTTACATTGTAATTATATTACGATCTCATTAATGATATATGTGTAGAATATAAAATTTTACAGGCTGATTTTAGTCTCAAGAACAAATTTGACTCTAGAACAGATAACCTGATCCTGTCTATCTGAATTCGCTGAAAAGTCGTCGACGTTGAGTCGATTGAACTACGAACGCAAGCGGCCTTTATGGAAGGAAGTAGTCAAGCACCAAGGACGAACTATTACTGCATATTCCTACTGCATTTAAATTGAATTTCTTACAGATGTTGTGAATAGATTGGTATTTACTTAACTGCTTCTATCTTTTGTTGTCTTTTTAAATTATACAAATATACTATTACGTATACTATTTTAGGTTAGGGTTTTAGGCTTCTATGCTATTAAAGGTGTAGGTATTATAACATATAGCTTAAGTACCATAGTAATAAATAATGGAAATATTTGTATGTTCAAATCGCACGCCGATGAGTATTTATAAGATTAATGATTGTTTCCCGTGTAATTGTTTATAGAGGCCGGTCGTGGCGTGTCGAGGCATAGGTGATCGCGATCTCCTGTCGAAATAATAAAAAAAGGAAATATTTCATAATCTAATTATGAAATATTACATTTTTACGAAATGAACATCGGAGTGTCTTACATGACACACACACACATACATGAGGTTCCCAGGTTCCCTCTCCTACCCTGCCATGTGCTGGATAGAGTGTTAAACTGAAAAAGAAAACAAAAGGATTGCTTCTGTGACCGCAAGTTTTACATGACAGAAAGTATACATAGCGAAGGTAAAGTTTAAAGTTAAGTGTAAAGTTGCAAAAAGGAGCTTACAAAATTTTATATAGTAACAACTGATGCAATTATCCTTCGGTTACATTGTGACTCTTTGGGAACACAAATGACGTGTATGTTTAATTCTGTAATTGTTACCATAATGAACACATTATTTTTTTTAAAACAAATGTACAAGTATTTTTTTTTACGCCTGCATCAATATCAAAGAGGATTACAATTTGGTAGCAATGTAAAAAAGAATTTAACATACCATATTTTTTATCAATATGACGAGCGAAGCGGAGGAGGAAATCGTTCGTTAGGGGGGTAAAAATATTTTTTTTATATGAATCAAATAGTAATGAATAAAAATTAAATAATTTTAGTTTGAAAATCCATGTTCGATTTTCTGCGGAACGCGTAGGTTTTAAATTGAGTTACGAAGTAATGCACTTAGTGGGTGGGAGTTAGGTCACGTTAAATAATTACTTTACCTGTAGCTTCAAGTATGTTTTAATTTTGTGTAATATTGGTCATGAGGTTTAAAATTTCGGTATATTGGCTAAAAAACTTAATTTATAGTCAAGCATTCAAAGACAGACATTCATTTCTTACACACGATACTTTTTTTATTTTAATAAAAATATATGTAAAAAGTTTTATGTAGATTTTATGTGTTGTAACTTTCATAATCTATGTTTTCATTCTCTTTAGATTGATTGGAAGGATTCCCAGAGCCGAATTGATAAAATATGTTACTAATAAAATTATCGCTTTGATAAAATATTTCCAAAAAAAATTTTTTATTATAATATGGATGAAGCCTAAACAGGAGGAACTATGAGCAACTTATTTTAGACTGAAGTGAATAAACTAAATCATCAGGGAAAAATAATAAGGAAAGAAATTAATCCAACGTTATTTTTTATTTAATTAAATATTTCGCTATCCTACTTACAAAAAATAGTACCTACTACAGGTACATACTTCCATAAAAGCCTTTTTAATTAATAATTCTATTTTATCGGAAATGGATATGCAGCCAATTTTGTATTATTTGCAAATACCTTTGTTAATCAACTTAATGAATCCTATCATATGCAAATTGTGCTTAAATATTAAGCCATAATTTCCTTTTATTGTATATATTGAACATAGTTAAAAATTTCAAAAAATATTGAAATTGAACAAGCAGCATCGATATCGATTTTAATATTATTTATTTGTATCTTCATTTTATCACAGCCTCATGCCATGTCAAAGGTACTCGTAGGTCAGGGGAGGTGGGAGTAGCTACCACGCTTGTAGCGCCATATGGATTTGAAGTACATGTGTATAGTTTTAAATGAAACATTTTTTAATATATTTTTATTACAACATACATGTTTATTATATCAACCATATATAAATATCTTAAAAATTGGATATTTCTTACTGCAAAATGTCACATCAAAAAACGTGAGGTTTCAAAAATGTACAATTTTCAATATCCGCAATTAATCCGGTGATTATATCCCCGTAATGTTGTGTGACCAATGTAAACAGATCTCTTGGTAATGAAATTTGAAGAAAACCATACATCAAAATACTTTACTCAAATAAAAGGACATCGATCGGGAGATTTATGGTGAAAAGTTTGAAATAAAAAGCTTATATCTTGTTTTTTTTACGGTTGGCAACATCATATTGTGTTAAATAAGAGTATATATCCTCGGTGTTAGAATAAAATAATGTAAATAGAGGCATCGGTATTAAAAATATTTTCAGCACTATAAATACTTTAGAAAATAAAGTTACCTTTCATAATATTTTGCAATGTCAAAGAATATTGTAAAATATTTTTACTTTTAAAATATTTGACTTGACGCAAAATGTTTACAGTTGGAAATTGTATCCTGAAAATGAAAGCTTAATTCAAAGTTGCGTGAAATGAAGAGGATTTTCATAATTTCAAATAGTAAAACCGTTGTAGTATATAAAATAACTTAAAGGTATTATGTTACATTTTATCTGTCATAAAGTGTTGTTAACAGTTTAGTAGACTTTACCTATGGAAAACTGCACTGGCTTCTAATAAATTTATTTTAATTTTATTGTACTGGTTTTTATTTCAAAGAGCGATACACTATTTTTTGTTGAATCTTACCTATTTTTATTTGACGTTGGCATATATGCCGTACGGACGTACGCGACTGTGGGACTCACCGGTAAGAAATCCGATACTACCCACTAAAACTCAGCGGAGACCTCTCCACCTATAGTGGAGATGCCGTAGGATCACTCACGCATACCACTACGACACCTCGGTGGTAGACCCGCCTATTACGAGTCTCCGTCGCCTTCGAGCTCGTCTCAATATTTGCATTTGCGTACTGTCTTCTCCTTGAACCTGCCCTTCTGTGGAGCGGGGTGCATTAGCGCTGGACTGGCACACCGGCTCCGCGACCTCCTTCAGTGCTATAACGCAGAAGGATACCATAGCAGACCAGTGCCTCTCACATTAGATAGTGAGAGGTCTCTCCCCACTATAGCCATCAAAATATGGCGTTGTACACCTATCTGTACGTTAGGACTCCAAAGCCCCTCTGGACCCAACGTTCAAGGTGTGGGCAAGGAAATTACGAGTTTAGTAATTATGAGTTAATAGTTATTAATACATTTATCTCTATTGAAAGTTCTCAATTTGTTCAAATTTATTAATTATTGACCTAGAGTCTTTAAAATTAGTACGGAAAATACTCTATAGGTTTTTTTATTACGCGGCGAATCATATTAGACAAACTTAACTTTGTGGGCGTATCCATTCAATTTGTATGAGATGAACAAAAAATGTTATTTTGTTATAGTATTTTATTTTTTCTATTTATTACGTATAAATTTTCTTTTTTTATTTTTATAACTACAGGTCCACGGAAAGAACTCTATAGGATTTGGTAACACGGAGAATTTGTATAAATTCATTTTTTTTTATTGCGTTGACTTAGAAGCTTAACATGTTCTGGTCTAAATACCTCCACGCAATCTCAGGGTAAGAAATGGTCTTGTCACGACGGCCAGCTGAATTATTCTATGAGGTTTCCGTGTTTTTTTTTTGAGATCCAGAACCCTAAAAGTCAAAGACGAACTTTGAGGCATTTTTTTATATAAATAAATAGATCGTATCGTATCCTAAATTGACACCTATACAAATTTTTACGTATCATTTTAGTAAGTGTCAATTCGCGAGTTGGCATCGGCTTAGAATACAACTAAATAATTGTATTTAAGCCGTATCGTTTAGTATATTTGCTTGAAAACAAGAAATAGATTGTATAAATAATTTCCACAAAGTTTAGAAATGGACTATAAGCTGGTCAGAAGCCACTTTGGCTGTAATGCCCGCCTTTGGCTCTTGTGCCTTCAATTCTATTGGTTTTCAATAAAATTAATTCGACATTTTACTTCAACTATTCATATAATTAATAATTTCAAACATAGTTCTCAATATTTTTATAGTTTCATAGTTGTTAACAATTCAATATTGATGACAACTGTAACTGTTTAAGAAAATTTTTAGCTTACAAATTGTTTTGGTGGCATACATAACTGCAATTTAGTTTTTCAATAAATAACACTATAGTGCTACTTTTTTAAGTAATAATAATAGCACTACAGTGTTACTTTTTGAACTTATTAGATTGAGTAATTTTAACCGCCATATTATAAAAATAGTTATAGCACTTTGAGAATCCACATTAAGTCTAATTCGATACAACCTTTTTTATATGTCCGGATAGAATTCCCCACATGATTCTTTTTAAACTATTTGTAACATCAAAACTATAGACAAAAATATGTTAAGTTAACAAATTATTGCACAACTTAAAACCAATTTAATTATTTAACTCAGGTTGATCAACTTTCGCTCAATTGTAGCATAATATATTTAGGACGGCACTATTTCATTGGCAAAGCAAAAGACGCACAGCCGGTCGAAAAAAACCTATAAAGTTTTAGTCATAATTGACATACAAACTTATATTCAATATTCTTTGATTGATATCTTTAAAACACCATATCTAAGTTATGAGTTAGTTAGATCATAATTTAAAAAAGGATCGGCTATTTTAAACTAATTGAATTTGAATTCGTTTAATCACAACAAGAGTTTGAAGTATTAATACCTATATGTACGATATTGGTAGCACGCTGCATGCGGAATTTTACATCTATAGTAGTACAGTTAATTGAAGTTCAGTTTTAATTAAAAACACAAGTAGATTTTACAGTTTTTTATGAATTTTACATTTTACATCCTTGTTTATTGCTTAGGGCATCGAGGAGATCGTGGGGCAGTGACTTTTAGATTGGTGATGGCGTTTTCAGACACACAGTGTCTCAAATTTTAGCGGAATATCTTGAAACTAATTAGCCCTTGTTTGCTCTGTTATATGTTGATTACATAAATAATGCTTTTACCGAATTAAGATAATTCCTAAAAATCAGCATCTTAATACGACATTTTAATATACTTATTAGATAAAGCATAATACTTTATTGTGAAATTCAAATGTTTGCATTGTAGAGTTTCTTACACGTGCTCGCGACATCTTTGGTTTAAAGGTTTGGATTTACGTTTTACACAATACCTAGTCGTGTGTGAATGTTACTTTGAGCTCTTACAGGCCTTAGGTTTTTACTAAGAGATTTATCTTCAATATAGGCACGTGTAATGCAATGCATGTGTTTCCTATTCAAACGATATCCCATTCTTAAATGCGAAAAATCTTTATTATTTATCGTTATCTGAGAAATTTAAATATACAGTCTCAATTTAACTATTAAAGTATGTAAACTTTGTTTCAACCACATGCATTCCGCATATAGTGAGATATGCAGACGCTACCTTCCCAGGCTTCCAGGTTAGGTACTCACCTATTGTTAGGACACTCCGTCCTCATCAAGATTCCTTTTCCTATTTTGCGCCTGTTAAGTAGTAAAGTTCAACACCGTGGATTTAATTTCGTTGCCAGAGCAAGGAAATGAAAATGATACTCGTAAAGAAATGGAACCTACAGCCTATCGTGTTTACAGTCACACTCAATTCACGTATAAACTTATTTTATTTATAAACTGTAGATAAGAAAAATACATATTCTATTCTATAAATTAAAAAAGCTTCCAAGAACTTTTGTTTCACTTATTTCCATATTGGGTGCTCCCAGTATTCCGCTGAAAGTGGTCCATTCGCTCAAAAATCATGTTCAAATAGATTCGATAGTGCACCGCGTGTATTTGCAAAAATAAATGTAAAAAATAAAAGGATATTCTTTCACTCTCGTGCTTTCAAAATCCAATACCATTCTGGCAGCTGTTTATACATGAGGCCTGTAATGGTACAGGGGTACAACCACGACTGTAAATGTGACAGGTTGTAGGTTCGATCCCCACTCGGAAAAACGAAATATTTATTATCTCTCTTAATTAAATATTTAATGTTTTAATTTTTTCGCTCTGGTAACAAGCCAAAGCGTGTCTTAAATTTGGTAGAAAGTGGAAAAGAGAACGGAGTGTCTTAACACTAGGTTAACAAGTTCCCTGTTATAAAAGCAAAATATTTTGTCGAACGAAAATCATATGAAACTTTTATAAATATATTTTTACTATTTTGAAAGTGTTATTTCACACTTAGGAAAGAGAAAATAATAAATTTGAAAACGTATAGACTTTAACGAAGCAGGATTTGAACCCGCGCCTCTCTTGGACGGATTCCAAGAGGAACGGGTTTATATATATATATATATATATATATATATATATATATATATATATATATATATATATATATATATATATATATATATATATATATATATATATATATATATATATATATATAAACAGATTGAGAGCCACTAAACAGAATTTTATAATTAATATATAGTTAGATGTGCCTTGATAACCTCACAAAGTGTCCTTATATTAATGATGTTTAGTAACAAGAATGGCGTAAGTTATCATAATCTTAGATTTTTAAGTTAGTAGCGAGTCGTCTGTTACTAATAGAGGGAGAGAGGGGCTCTCTTTCTCTCTATGATTAGTAATAAACGATCTATAAATAGGCATATTAAGGTTATAAATTAATATTAACATTTTTTTTTCATGACGTTGGTTGTTTACAATTGTCGATATTGAATATTTCTAATAGGAATGAACTTTCTAATAGGTATATTAATTTAAAAAATATTTTTTATTCAAATTAATAAATTAATGAAATTGAAAAAAAATTACAATACTGTATAGTAAATAAGCACTTACATTTTAATGTATTCGAATGATTTAAAAAAGTAATGCCTGACTGAACGTAATGCTTTAATACAGTTCTTTGCCAATCTCGCTATGATAATGTGTGCATGAAGATGAAAAAATAAATTGATCTAAATATATATTCAGCAGATAATATTCAGTGAAGTTTTAAAAGCGCTCATTCAAGTTCTCGTATCGTTAAAGTTTATAAAATAATTGGTTGTTACTTACGGAAAGTCTCGTCATTGTACAATACTAGTGAACGCTAGTTATATTATTGATCTTTAATATTGAGAACTTCCTAGTATTAGTTAATAATGTATACTTTTGGATTGTTATTTTGTATTGAAAATAATGAATGTCGGAAATGGACTTGCGTTTTCTCTTTGTGCTACTTTATTGGTTTGGTACAATAACGTAATGCGCTTTTCTTTAAGGAAAATGTATTGTATATGGAAAAAGTATCCTATTGTCTTAAAGTTATTCTAGCAATATTGAGTTAAATGTTTCATTTCTAATTTAAACTATAGTACTCTAAACAAAGTAGGTACCTACCTAATAAAGGTTTTAAATGAAACAAGTTTAACCGGATTAATCGCGTATATCGATTGCTATACATTTTTGGAAACTACCATTTTTGGTCAAACAAAGAGAAGGATTAGTGTTGAGGCGAAGGAACATATCTCCGATATCAAGAATGGTCATGGATCAAACTTAGCAGTGCGTGGACACACAGTGAACAAATCCAACCACTACATCAGGTTTAATAAATCCCACTATATAGTAAATATCGACATATATACATACATATATATATATATATATATATATATATATATATATATATATATATATATATATATATATATATATATATATATATATATATATATATATATATATATATATATATATATATA
>DWMZ01000326.1:0-25478 GCA_018249855.1 Eueides tales michaeli | reverse complement strand
ATTAACGACCGAATCCTTGAAGCAGGAATATTGTGGTAGAAAATTTACTATTTAAAATAGAATGTTTATGTCCTCCGGTCACAACTGAGCTGAAAACAGGCTTTTTTTATAATTATGCTAAATTTAAAATGATAACTTCGAAAACTAACAAAAGGATGCAATTATGGTACACTTTACAAGTTGTATTTATTAAAAATTAGTTTTTACCTGCGATTTTGCTAGGGTGGAGAAGGAATTCATTTATTTTATAGGAACTTGTGATATATACTAACAAAATGCAATGATGCATTTTTTTTACATTTTACTCACTCGTTATAGTGGGGCCACAGGTATAGTGGGGCCATTTCTCACATTTTCGCATGTATGTACTGGGAGATGGTAAGACAATAATTTATCTGGAGATAGCTACGTCGGCACATAAATCACGTCGCGTTTTTCACGCGATCGTCCTTTGTAAATATACGGGTAAGCAATTCATAATTAACCGTTTACTTATTTCTAGTTATAATGAGATGTAAATTATTTTTTTTTTGGAAATCATTATAGTATAATGGCACCATATATGATAATTATAGGTTCGATTCCCGACTGGAATGAGTAATTTTCAATACGCGCGGTGTTGTTTTACGCCACTCAGGATGAAATGTCTGGATTGTTCTCAACGTCAAAGTCTACGTAATTTTATCTTAATAGACGAAGGAAATTAAATTATTTAAAATATCATAGTTTCAGGAATGATTTTCAAGCCCTATGGTCACTTAACTTAAGGCAATGTCTCGAAAACCGAGTGGAAAGTGGGAAACGCGGATTCCCAGATGCAGTGAGAAGTAAAATTAAAAAAAAATAACATAAAAACAAAATAAAATATTTATATGTTTACGTGTGTCACCAACAAGGGTCGCTAAAACGTCCAAGAACCAATCTGAGATCCATATATTTCAACAAACCGCAGTCCGACACCGGCCGAATGTACAAAAAAGGCAATAGCCTTTCCTTTATAACGATTTTGGAGTTATACATAGAATGTGATTCCATAGAATATAATATAATTCATCCATGCACGTAATGGTCTTGAATTTCATAATCAGTTTGGATGAATGATTGAATTAGAATTTTGTTGAAGACATGCAGCGTTCAGTTCCACCAATTAAAGCCCAACTCCCACCCAAATTGGATTTAAATAGAGAACAAAGTATACTAATACTACATTTAGGTTCACTAAATATGTTTCACTCTGTTTCCCCTTTATGGGAACCTTCTCTTAGATAAGATACTCCCTTCCCAGCGCACAGCGTACTTCTCGATATATTACAAATTGAGAGCCGAAACTCAAAATTGCGTCTTCTTACTAGTTTGGGAAACTGGGAACTGAATTCACAACTGTCGTGTTTATCATCTCACAAAATATATACACACTGATTTTTTCGTAGAACAGGCAAAAAGATAAAGGTACGATAAAGGTACGAGTTAGGGTTCGTTGAGGATTTTCTCAGAGGTAGTTTAGAGAAAAGAAAACAAGAAATAATGAGGTGAGGGCAAACACCGTTCAGAATTTTGTTACGTTTCAAATAAACAGTTGATAATATTATAGAATTTTATCGTTTTCAATGGGAATTGAATTTATTTTATGGGTGGTTTTATGAGAACGTTTACATATTTTAATGGATACAGTAGATTTATTTATCATAAACAATACAAAATATTCATATTTTTATAATTAATATGTTTATATTTTTTCTTTCTTTGTGCAATTTACTGGTTACAAGACAAAACGCGGTGTTGAGTTCCACCACTCAACACGCAATGCCTCAATTTCAGCGGAAAGTGGGGAACGGAATGGAGTTTCTTGACACTAGGTTCCTAAGTTTCCTCTATGTGCAGAATACTGCGTGAAGCCAAATGATTTATAGATCAAATGAATTGATTAGTAAGTACAAATATATTTTGATTATTTGTTAATCAACTTCTCTATACTAATATAATAAAGCTGAATTTGTTTAGTACAGCGCTTTTATATCAGAAACTAGCTATACATCTTACTCACTAGCTTACTCACCTCCACGATGTATCCCTCACATAGCAGGCTAGGCAGAGGGAACTTGGTAACGTAATGTTAAGACACTCCGTTTCATTCGCCACTTTCCGCCGAATTTGAAGCATTGTATGTTAAGTGGCGAAACACAACGCCGTGATTCGTCCTTTTTACCAAAGCGAAGAAATGAAAACATTAAATATTTAATTTGAAAATACTAAGTATTTCATTGCCTCGAGTGGGGAACGAACCCACAACTTGTCAATAGGTTAAAGTCACATAATTGTACCACTGCACCACGTCAGTCCTCAATCAATAGACATCTAATGAGATAATTGAATGATGATAAACAAAATAAAAATTCCAGGTCAAATAGTAATTTCTGATAAGAGCGCCTTACCAAACAAATTATACTCTGTCGCATTAATTGTTTGTTGAAATTCTGTTCTATCATATTGAAAATGATTGATGATGATGAAAGCATCATTATCAATAATTTTAATTTAATCTACTACAGTAAGCGTTACCTCGGATATTTAAAATGTGCCTTAATTAATTAATTTTAAATATCCATAACTTCTTATATAAAACAACAACACACAGCATGTACACAGGAAAAATATTACAATTATGTATTTCGAAACCCTTAGGTCGAACATTTTGTGAGAGAAAGGGTCAGGTGGTTATCCCTTTTTACGCAAAGATTTATTCTCGCTGGGACGGAATTATTACAATGCGACTTATTTAATGTCATACGGATTGAAAGAACTCAAGAATATATATACATAATGTACAATATACATAATATATTATAATTATTGTTTGAAGGTTTTATTTACTCTGAAGAATATAGAATGTAATGATATTTTTAATTAGTTAGTTACTATGTTTGAAAACCTGACCAATTATGATTTATCTGCATAAGAGATAGATCTAGATAGAACAATTCTAGAAGATTCTAAATAAGAAGATCTACACAAAAAATAAATCAAAACTGTGTGAATTTAAAACTGTGTGATATTTTCGTAATGAAAAAAAATGCTACGAAATTTGTCTTGTCTCTAACTTCATCTGGGTATCGGCTTCTGCCACTTAACATGCAATGGTTTAAATTAAGCAGAAAGTGGTGAACAGGATGGGGTATCTTAACATTAGGTTTCCAAGTTCTCCTTACCTACCCTGCTATATGCGGGATACAGCGTGAAGCTGATTGGAATGTACTTCCGCAAAGTGACTGATATGGCCTAGTTTCTGCGTCTGAGTGTTTTCTATGATGTGATAGATAGAAAATAGATAAATAGGACAACACTGCTGCGTTCACCAGTATTCCCGATTATTAAATGGAACCGCACGCTAGAATGAAATAGGCGAGCACTGCTACTAGGATATTAAGTAATATATAATATGTCATGTACACATAACATTGTGGGTTTGATTCGGAAATCCGAATTTGAAGATATTAAATATTTAATATTTTCGTTTCTTTTCTCTGGTAAAAGCAACGATCGGCGTTGAGTTCTGCCACTTAACACACAAAGCCTCAAATTTGGTGGAAAGTGGGGAATGAAACGGAGTGTCTTGACACTAGGTTCTGTCTGCCTATCTTACCATGTGCGAGATATTGCATGAAGTCAAATAAAAAGAAGGACACCTATTTATTATAAGCCGAAACAACAGCAAAAGCTATTATTAGTCATGCAAGCATCGTTCATACATACATTGGAAGGACATTAAACGACATATTAAAATAGACATTTAGTAACATATAATTAAATCTACCTCTTACTTTCACAGTGGGCACAGAAAGGCATATTTCATTAAGAGGTTATTAGAATGTCATCGCCACTACGCTATGGAACTTGAAGTATTTGTTTTGAAGCGGAAAGAGCTGCGATGCGTGGCATTGCAATGAAGCTATTCCCAACTTCGATGTACGAAACGTTCGGATGTTTTTTATTCTGGATTTAATAAAAGGGTATTTACTATTTTTTGCAGCTTCACGCTAACATATAACGGGCAGTCTAAGAAAACGAGACGCTCCGTTCTCTATTAATAAATAATTTCTAAACAATACACTAAATATTTTAAAATACAAAATGGTTTTTAATTTGACAATCTTTATTGTCAAATTAAAAACCATTTTTTTTGTCTACAATTACATAGTTAAAATATATCAATATTTTAAAGTTTTTAAGTAACCCATCGTAGCACAGGTATACAAGCGTACTATATGTCTGTGCGACAAAAAATAGTCTGGAGTTTTTTTTTAAATTTATCTTAACTAATCACTCTACAGACGTTTTTTTTTCGTTTCGACGTTTTTATCATTTTGCTTTTTATAAATATGCCAGGACCAAATATTTAACCAATTCCCGCAGGAGTGTGGTTGGCCCGTAACGAGTAGGCAGGTTAAGCTTTGCCATACTGTACGTGTAGTCTGTACGTGAGGCAAGTAATGGTGGTTGTTTTTGGTTGACTTAATAAAACGTTGTATAAATAATATTATTTTCAGATTTTTGTATCTTAAAACTATTTTTTTATTAGTAAAAAAATGTTAAAAACTTTTTTATAAGGAAATCAAGAAAATACATACTTATTTTTATAGTTCATTTAATACAAAACGAACGTCTGCAACTTGAGTTTGTTAACTTTTATAAGTCGCGTTTCCTTTGACCTTTAAACTCAGAACACGGAGATACTAAGTAGTAGGAAGGATTTTTTTATACTTTTTAGTTTGACTAGCCATATTTATTAAAACACCATGTACTATATTTTTAGTCATCTGCATTAGAGCTTAGCTTCTTTTTAAAGTATGTAATGCAATGAAAGAAGGCAATGAGCGCCCACTGTAGATTATACCTTTTTCCTATTCCAGATATTTAGGGTCAACGAACTCTTGTCCCACATATATGCTATATGTGTACCTTCGTACGTATAGACAATCTAAATTTAAAACACTTCGTTCACTGCTTACCGTCAAAATTCGTTATAACATGCGTCGTGCTACTTAACAATGAGTGGTCTCAACACTGTACTTTGTCGATAAGGGTAGCAAAAAAAATATTGTGTTATCTCAAGTAGAAATCGATCAAACCCATTACCATGGCTTTTATTACAGTCAAATATTGTCCCACTTTGCCTCGATGTCCTCTATGATATACTTGGTTTATATCTCTGTGTCCCCACGTGGAGGAAGAGGGCGTCCACACAGACTCAACATTTCGTGCTTGGACTTTAGTAATTCGTGAAAAGATATTCTGCTGTACGCTTGTGGATGGAGATGGAGAATGGAGATTTTGCGACTCAAGATCGAGAATAAGGAAATTTATGTCGTACTATATATATATTAATAATGTAAATTTGTGTCATACTATATATATTAAATGTTATATACTATGCAAGAATGTTAAACTCTTTTTTCCAGATCGCCTCACTTCAGGCTTCCGGATATTGGCCCCAATTTAGATCACACTCCAACCGCCTACATATACACGACTCGACTTGCAATTTTCTACTTTTGCTTGCTTGTTTACCTCTCTCAAGACTATCACAATATCCGGAAATTGTGATTGAGTCGATAATACCAAAATACTGTTCTCTTGATAATATTAGCTGTAGTTTTAGCAGAATTATAAAAAAAGATACTAGAATTGTAAAAGTCAACATTTAAGACTTAGACTAAATTTGTTGCGGCACAGTATTGTAAGATGGAAACTATTTACTCAAGATCGATTTGATCTGAGATCGGTTTCCAGTACAGAGAGTTTTGTTTGCTGACTGCAAGAGAAACAAAATAGAAAGTGCATGACTGTGACATTAACGTGATAATAATGTACTTTCTGTTTCGTTTTTTACCAAAGTGTAGTAAAGTAAGAGCTTTACTTTAAATTTTTCACTTCACCAAAACCATGCCAAGTAGAAGTATAATTATTTTTCTTCTATTCGATCAAGTCTACTATTATGCCTAAGCAACAAAATGAAAAACATTATACTATCTCTTCGCGAGCTTATTAAAATAAGCTACTGAAACTTAATACAAAATGAAAAAAAACTATTTTTGATATTGCTGCTATACAAAAACAAGGTGCAATACTTCTACAAAGTAAAATGAAATTAACATAACGATCTTGAACGCAGAATGAAATCAAGTTTAGGTGCCGGGTAACCTTTTAAAAGTATTTCAACGACGGCTGCGATGGGCGTATTAAGTGTTTAATCAGACTTGAATCTGCGATATAAGAGGTTTAAGCTGCACCCTCTCCGCTATCGAGCCTTTTAATCTTGGCTATTTGACCTCATGGATTAGTATTTTATTCTAGTCTTGACCACTAATTCAGTCGAAGAAATGGTGTACGTGATGTTTATTTTGTAGTTTATATGAGAATGGTAAGGAATCCCGATAAGAATCTGATTTCATGAAAAAAATATCATAACTAAACAAATACACCAATTACCTCAATACTTTCTCTCAGCTTCACGCTGTATCCCGCACATGGTAGGGAACGCAGAGGGAACTTATGTTAATACACTCCGTTCCACTTCCATTCCCCACTTTCCGCCAAATTTGAGGCATTGCGTGTTCAGTGGCGGAACACAACGCCGTGCTTTGCCTTATTACCAGAGCGAAGGAATGAAACATTAAAAAATTAAATTATAAATATTAAATATTTAATTTCCTCGAGTAGGGATCGAACCCACAACCTGTCGGTTACAGTCACGCGCTAGCGCAGCTGTGCCATGACAGGCCTCTACTGGCAATGTCTATCTTCAGGCAATAATAAATATGCAATTTTCATTTCATTTGCTTTAATTTTCATACCAATGAGTTGCGAGGGCAAATTCCAATATAATTAAAAAAATGTAAAATCCATTATGATAGTTGTTACGTCCATTAAAATCCATTGAATAATTGAAATTTAAGCTGAATAAGTTAATGACATAAATTTAGTAACTTAATAAATACAAAATACAAATACTAATACTTAATAAATACAACTTGTAAAATGTACCTGTCTTAAGACTAGGTTCCCAAGTTCCCTCTGTCTACCCGGTCATAGTGTGAAGCTGAGTGAGTTATTGAATAAAATGTACCATAATTGCGTCCTTTTGTTAGTATTCGAAGTTATGGTTTTAAATAAATCATAATTATACAAAAGCCAGTCTTCAGCTCAGCTATGGCTGGAGGACATAAACATTCTATTTTAAATTGTAAATTTTCTACAACAATATTCTTACTTCAAGAATTCGGAATTAAATTGGAACATTCCTTCCGAACGTTTCAACCAGAGGTTTTTCTATTGTATTTGATATAAATAAATTTCTTACTTAATATTTTATTTAAGGGTTATTTTTATATTCTAAACTCGCCGTTAATGAATTCAAAGTATATATTTATAATATGAGGCCAAGTGCGGCGTTTAGTTTCGCCATTTAACATGCAATATCTGGAATCTGGCTAGAAAGCGGAGTATGAATATATTTGTCATTGGGTTCTCTCTGACTACTCTGCGATGATATGAAATTTAAAGTAAATCTTTATATGTTTATTTTATTTTCAGCTCTACGCTGTGTTCCCGCACATGGTAGAGGGAACTTGGCAACCTAATGTTAGGAGTTATGACCCCTAACACTAGACCTTCCTAAGTTCCTAGAGAAGGAAGAAACTATGATCGGCACTGTAGTGTGATACGCATAAATTATTTAATATTATCATTTTCTTACCTCTATAATTTAAAACTAATTAAGCCAAAACACAGCGTTAACTTCTGATATTTAACATGAAATGTCTTGAATTGTGTCTGCAAACATTTATATTAACGCGGAATACAGTGTGAATCTTAGTAAAATACATTGTATATATATGTTTCTACAAAATGTTTCATATAGGCTTAAAACTGTACACTAATCCTGGTTTTGTACGTTTAGAGGAACCCCACAAGGACGTACCAATTTGCAGGATTTAAAGCTTTATAAAATGGCAGACCGTAGAGCCCAAGGTAAAGTAGCTAGAACGCTTATATAACGTAGTAACTATTATATTATTTAATTCACTATTAAAGCTTTTACAGCTTAGTAGGAATCGCGTCCGAATGTAAACGGAGGACTATATTTCACGTATATATACACTAGAACACAGTGTTTAGTTTCGAATGTCTTAAAAATAGGGAGACAAATGGGGAACGGAGTGAGGTTCCCTTTATCTACCTTTTCACATGTGGAATTAATAAAAAATAGTTGAGTTGAATTGAACAAAATAGTTTCTTTTTTTTTTAATTTAAATTTAATTTAAAAATGGGCGATTTTTTCAACGCTTTATCTAGTATACTATAATAACTATAACCTAGTATCAAAACATTTCTTTTCGTTACCCACTTTAGCAGATTTGAGCTATTGCTTGTTGAGTGATGAAACTCAACGCCGAGATATGCCTTGTCCCGAGAGCTAAGAAATAAAAACTCAATAACATTTCCTCGCGCGGGTATTGAACCTGTAACCTCTTGAGTTTACAGTCATATGCTTAAAACCAGGTTCCCTCTGATTACATCATTAAGATTAAATAATTTTAGTTATTATTGCCTTAGAACTTACTGGAACAATATGATCTATACATATGAACTCCTTTTAATGACTCTATAACTTATAATTAATTAACAAAACAACAATACGGTACGCCACTTCGTTAAGTCACTTACAGTAACTGGGACACAAAATACAATTTAATTTTATAATAAGATATTCTTGTAGCAACCTGAATAGATACTCGGAGCTAGTTGAATAACATCAGAAAATTAAGTTAGACGATCGTGGTGGTTTCGTGCTGTTATATAAACTACTAGTTATAACGCACAATTTTGTTCGCTTAGACTTAAAAAAATAAATTTAACCGGATTATTTGCGTACGTTGTTTTTTATGAAACCGAAATGATATGAATAATATTTTAAAAACTTTTCAGTAGTTCTACATTTCAAATGTGTACTAATCGCGAAAAGTAAAGATCTTATTAAATTAAATTTTGTTTTTTTTTTATTCTCTTTCAGAAATTTTTTGGAGTCCTTGGTGCCTGTACCTGTACATACTTGGTGCCTCGAGAATCAAAAGATATTTGTCAAAGCCAGCGATTTCAGCGACAGCAAGTTCAGCGATCTAAGCCACGTATTTTTATTATGTATTGATCGTAAGTAAACCATTAATGGATGAATTTTATATAAATATTTTTGTGAGATGAAATGTAAATTTGAAGCCAACGTGGTACAGTAAATCTATTAATACTGAATTGTGTCCTCTCTCTGGGGATATTAAGGGCGGGCTTTAGCTAAGACATGCGACACTTAAATTATTAAGCCGGATAGAAAACGGAGAATGGAGTATCTTGACACTTGGTTTCCTCCTGAAGGTAGAAGGCCGCATTGTAGCATGAGGGAAGCGGAGTAAAGCTGTTTTTTTTTCGTTTTGGTGATTTTCGTACACACTATAGGAATTTATAATATTTAATTCCGCAATATCAAAACTAAGCGAAAATATTGAAATAATCGTCGATTAGTTTTTAGCACAGTACATAATAAGTATATTAGGCTAAGAAACAGAAAACCTCCAGGTTTTTCTTATTATCTTGTAGTTTTGTTACGTAAGCTATTAGTCGATAAAAACAATCGTATTGGAATGAAATATATTTCAGGGTCTTTTTTAAGATAAGGCACTATAATATATTTCATTTTTAGCAGAATATGATTAAGGCTGTCATGACACATTCTGGGTTTGGTACAGTTTTCTGCGTGCAGTTCTGGGTACGATTCCTACCTAGGTATTAATTATTTTAATTTCCTTGTATTTCACTTTTTTCTTTGAACTAAAAACTTTACAAAAGTTAAACCTAAAAAGCCCCTGAAAAAAAGTTGTACTTGTGACTCTCAAACTGTAGATGTATTTCATAAAACAGAGCTAAGAACCAACTTGATGAAATAGGTTTTTGACTGAGATGAACTACACTCAATCGGCTTATTTCTTCAGTAGCTACAGTCAGACAGAAATGTCAAACTTATAACACCCCTCCTTTTTCGTCGGGGGTTAAAAATGGTTTATTCTGAAAAACTTTTGCGAAGGAAGAGTTGTTTAGTGAGGCGAGATCTTGGTTGACCTTTAATAAGGCAGTATGTCCTGAAGCTAAAGAAATTGATAATATAAGAAAAATAATAAAAGATTGAGAGTTTCGACACTCTCACACTGAGTCGAACTGATTTGTTTGTCTTCTTACCAGAACAAGATAGTAAAATGTTTTATTTTTTTTAGATTCACGCTGTATTTTACGAACGCAGGAAGAGGTATGTCAAGACACGACATGACACGACACATTGAACGGCGGAAATAAACGCCGAGCTTTGCTTAGTTAACATAGATAGGAAAAACATTATATATTTAAATAAAAAAATATTAAATATTTCATTTCCTCGAGTGGGGATCGAACCCACAGCCTGTCTAAATGATGAGAATTAAAGCCACATCCATTGCAATATGACAAACCAATATTATACAAGTGGGCCTCTGTTAATTTATTTATATGAGTTGTCAATGTTCCGTTTCAAAATTAGTTTTAAATCAAAAACCATTATTTACTTTCCAGCAAAAAATATTTTTCGAGAGTGTGAAGTTACATGTGCCACGCGAATTTAAATTATATAAATTAATGGGAAATAAAGTTTTACCTTTACATATTAAAATATGTAAAGTTATGTTTAATTTGCATAGCAATTGGCAATTGGCAATTGGCACTTTGTTCTATTGTTTGTGATATATAAATGTTAGTATTAGTGTTTGTGTAATAAGATTAGTAAATCTTGTTTATATATCACTTATTTTATTAAGTAGTGAGGTCATTGTTCTTTTATTATTTTTCTTTTTTTTGTTCACAGCTTCACGCTGTAGCCCCGTACATATCAGAGTACACAGAGGAAACTTGGGAATCTAGAGTCAAGATAATCCGTTATAAAAATCTTTTCCTACATTAAAAAATAAATTATTCTTCCATTATATCGTTTCCATAACACTTACTTAACGAAGAAGTAACATAGAAGTAAAGTAATTAAGAAAATTCTAACATTTAACAAGTATCAAATCCTTACAAGTACCAAAAGAGTTTGTGTAACTGAAAATTACGTACTAATAACTTTGACAAAGTTGTAGCTATGAGCACTGAAGCACACCTCATCGCGAATTCCCCAAAATTATCCTAAAAAGGGGAAATACTCGGCCTATAATTTAAAATTATTATTATTGAATTCTTAAACTCCAACACTTGTAAGTTTTATTTTTGTTGAGCCAAGACGTTATATAATTGGTTGAAACGGCACTTGGAATATTGTTTTGTTTTAGGACACTGAGGCACATTGAAACGGTCCGTTTTCCGTTCTGAGAAATATTTATATTTTATATAATATCGTTCCTTCTCTTTTGTAGAAGGATGACCTTTAGTTCCGACAGTCAAGGCGAAGCGCAATTATTGAGGTATTGCGTGTTTAGATGTGGGACTCAATGTCACATTTTGCACTCGTTACCACATAAAACAATAGAAAAATATAAAAAATTTCATCATCCCGGCTGACAAACAAACCCCGTATAGTTTACAGTCACACGCTTGTGCCCATGTGCCACAATGTTTTCAATAATTTCTACACGGATGTTATTTTTTCATTTCCACTCAGTATTTCAATTTCATTCATTTCTAGATGTGTAAATAACAGTTTTAAATATAATATAATATTTGAGACCAGTCGTGGCGCAGTGGCACACCTTTGCGAATGTAATGTGTACTTTTACATTATACACAAGAGGTGTCTGGTTCGATTCCCTGTCGAAGAAATTAAATATTTAATATTTTCAGTACAATTCGACTCGTATATCTGCATCTGTATATGGCACCGTAGCTCTAATTGTAGCGAACGAAGAAACTTATTTGAATGCTATTTTTTTTAATTCATAGCCTTGTTCATTTCGGTAGTTCTTAGTTATATTTTGTTAAAATCAAATTAGTACTTTTAGAACCACAAGCATTAATTTTTTTGGTCTGTGGGTTTTTGTTAATTTTAATTTTAACTTACTTATTAATTTTAACTTTTCCACATTGTTTTAAGACTAAAAGCTTTTCTACGCTATTTTGGCAAATTAATAATTTTCTACGATTGGAAACCGAATACACAATCGTCATGCTTACTGCTGAAAATCACGACTAAAATAAAGATTTTAGTACAGTTTTTTTTTAGGCCTTAAACCATAAATGTTGCTTAGTTCGTTATAAATATTTTACGAAAACACCGAGAGTAACCTCTGTTTTAATAAACAAGTTTAATATAATAAAAATGAAAATCTTATGTTCATAGATTATCTCAAATATTAGGTCTCTGTTTACAGTATGAAAGAACAATAGTGAAAGATTGTTTTAAAAATAATCTGTAAAGTAAAGTTGGCAATCATTGCATTTTTCAATGGAGCGAGCGATGGTGGTTAAAAACTGCAAAGTAAAAAATCGCTACCTTGTCTTGAATAAGTTTGTAGCTCGTAGAGCCCTAACCAAACAACCGATGATAAACACAGCTTTCGAATTAAAAAAGCCGAATTCCAAGTAGATAATTCGTTCAGGAGCTACAATAATACAGACAAACACACAAGTACACAGACAGATTAAACTTATAACACAGCTATTTTACGTCGGGGCTTAGTTATAACCTGTCCAATTATAAATCAGACATATTTGTAGGTTTATAGCTAGAGTTCGAATCACGGTAATTTAAAATTTTGATACGTTATTTAAAATTCAATTTTGGGTATTTCTGTTTGTAAGTTCGTGTGTAATTTCTTTGCTCTAGTAGTAAGGCAAAACACGGTGTTAAGTTCCGCCATTCAAAATGCAAAGCCTCAATTCCGAAGGAAAATGGGGACTGGAACAGAATATTCTAACATTAGGTTCCTAAATTACCTCTGCTTATCCTGTATGTGCGGAGTACGGCGTGAAGCTGAACAACAACATACTCTTACATATTATTACTCATAAGTAAGCAAATTAAAATTACCAACCAATATTCCTCAAATAATAGAATTAGTATAACGGGCGAAGCCGCAGGTCGGTCAATAGTTACAAATACAAATAAAAAAGGTAACAAAACATACGTTTCCAACAACATTTCCGGCGAACCACTAATAAACTGTGCCTATTATACTGAGATAACTTCACTTAAGTGTAAGTCTCCATAAAAAGTTAATACCTGCGAGGTAAATCCTACCTTAAATATAATAACGTAGGAATGTGGCTTTCAAATACAAAAATATATGAACATTACTGAAAGTATAAAATAGTTTACTTTATTGTCTTGGAGATTTTGTGGGTAAGAAAAATAATAAAAATATATTTTGTATTTAAATTATTGCTGTATAAATGGTTTGAAAGAGGTGTGGGTTCAAATCTTGCTAAGTCAAAATTTTAATACGTTCTCTAAAAAGTAATGTTTACATATTATACGATTTTTTAAGATTAAATATTTTGGTGTCATTCAATACTTTACGCTGCACTCTCTGACAGACCTTCGTAGAGTTAACGAAACCAATTAGATCTCCATCTCTAATATGCAGATATCTTCCTTAAGTATAATTTAGTCTCAGAATGATTTGAGTACAATGTTATCTTAATTATATATTTATTCGTAGTAATATTTCTGATGTTCATTGAAATATGATGTAGTTAAGCGTTGTAAAGACCTATTTAATTTCTTAATACAATCTTACTATTTTCTTAGCTAAGCGAACCATTTTAAAAATATTAAAAATATTTTATAAAAAGCACTCTCCGTTTCACGCTGTATCCCGCTCATGACAGGGTAGGCAGAGGGAACTTAGGAACCTAGTGTTAAGACGCTCCATTCCATCCCCCACTTGTGTGTTGAATGGCGGAACTCAACGCGCCATAAAAAGCATTCTCTTTTGCTAAATGATAGATCATTCTAAGCATTTTTATCTTTGGGTAGCATATTTTTTACGTATCTCCTTACAGTAATAAATTGTAACATACGTATAAAAATTTCAAAGAACCATGGTTAGAGCGATTGAACAGTTTCCTAGAAGCGCGGGTTCCTACATTAGTATTAGCGGTGATTCTCAAATTAGTATTTTTTCTTTCCAGATGTGAATAACATTTGCTACAAAAAATGCTACAAATAAAACCACTTTTATTACTGAGCTATGAAGCTGAAGAAAAAAAGGCAAAAATCTTTGTTTCATCCTGGACTAGGTGCTATTTAGGTTGCAGAGGTTGATGTCTAAAAAACTACAAGCCGTTGAAAGACTCGGACGAAACGAAGCGATGTAAAATAGTGCTGCAATACGGTCCTAGTCTGTATTACCTCTTGGAGCTATGGAACTGAATATCGGTGTACATTATTTATTTGCTCTCCTGGTTGACTTACAAATAGATTGATTTAATTTAAATATTTTACTCTTATTTTAGGTTTTTTTTGGTTAAATTCATTCTAGTATGGTAATTTTATTCGGATAGGAAAAGAAAACCTAATTGTGAAATACGCTTTTCCATTTTCGCAAATTTCATTAACATAAACAAAACTTGTAAAAACAAACATAGTTAAATAAATGACAAACAGAAACTACGACAACATTGAATACGGTAAGACAAAATTATACTTTACTATGTAACAATTAACTAAAGGAACTAATTTATATGTTTAACATGTAACTTAATATGTATGTATTACTGTCACACGCTTGTATCCCTGCCACGAGAAACTTCGTGGCCCTGTTGATTGATGGATCTTAATGTATATATTAAAAAAGACTTACTATTCTTTTTGTATCTAGCTAATAGAATTTGATGCTGATCTGCTTAGGTCATAGCTTGATATCAAATTTATTCAAACTTTTTAAGCCTTACTTAAACGATAAGGAAAGAAAAATATACAAACGTATAACATTTTACAATCTATTTAACACCTTCCAATAACAAAACTGTTAAACAAATAAACAGTTCATGAAATTATCGCTAGCAAAGCAAGCAAATATTATTTAAAATAAGTAATATATATGTAAATATTTATTTAAGGATATAAATTAAGAACAATTCCCTTCAGTCTCAGTTAATAGCGGCAAAGCGATCGATACTAGACACAGCCCTTTGCTACCATAACCCTAACCTCAACGATGTACGATTTTATAGTTCACGCGCTTATATATATTTATCTATCCAATAATTGTGACTTATGTATACCAATGAGTTATTGAATTATTTACATTTTCCGATCTATTAAGACTGAAGTTCCGCCGCCTATAGCCTGAAGTGAATAAAGACAACAGAGTTTCTGATTGATTTGAAGAATAAAGCTGAAACATTTTTCATATAAATTTTAACTAAATTTTAATGTATTTTACATTGCCATAATATAAGCATTTACCAAACATTTTTTATTCTCTTTAGCAAATCTCAATTGCGAAGGTGTCAAATAGATTAATTATATTATCGGCATATCGAGCAATACATTAAGCCATGGCTTGTTAACGTATTGCTGTCATTACCTAGCATATTAAATTATTCAACACTTTTAGATTCATGCTGTATCACGCACGTAGCTGAGTAGACAGAAGGAACTTGTGAACCTAGTGTTAAGACACTCCGTTCCAATTGAGATTTAAGGCGACCGCCGAATTTAAGGCGTTCAGTGGTAAAGCTAAATTCCGCGCTTTTACATGCCTTTTTACCAAAGCAAGGAAATTATAATATGATAATTTTATTTCCTTATTTGGGGATCGAACCCACGTTTACAATCGCATGTTTGTACCCTTTCTATTATAAAACAGACCTCGCACAGGAATTTCAGTATATATTGTTCAAAATAACCAAACAAAATAAAAATAACTGGACCTATGCTAAACTCATCTCTGACTACAAAAAAAAAATATGGAAAATTCCCTTCCAGGTCTTTTGCTATTGCTAGTCGAGTGCAGTTCAAGCAAAAAATACATGACAATTCCATTCTTCTGTACCAAAGTTCGTATATGACTTCATCAAACGCTTTGTTTTGCAGGAACTGAATGCCTTTAAATTCCATGGCAATGGATACAAGAATGATTTTTTCTGATTTCTTTAATATTATCGACGTACGTAATTAATTAATAATACTTAAAACCTATAGGTTTTGTTTATAAACAATAATTACGTTCATAACAGAGATCTGAATAACCGTTATACAAGTAAAATAATACTTTCCCGTTAATTTCACGCAGTATCCCGCGCGCTGGGCAGAGGGAATCGAGTGTTAAAGTTGTTATTTCCGTCCATTTTAAGATATTATTGTGTAACGGATTTCAACGCTGTACTTTATACTGTTTTCAGAACAACGAGGAAATCAAAATAATTATTTTGTCTGACAGGAAATGGAACCCACAACCGTTGCGTTAACAATCAGACTTTGTGTCACTTCGCATTTTTTTTTACTGAATTATTTAATTGTTTTCACTAAAAAGTAAATACTTTTTTTATTTAAAGTTCACTTTCAACATATATTACATATAGTTATATAGTGTGAAAATTTGTCGAGATATTTAAATAATTCTTTTTTCTTGGACTTAGGAACCTAGAGTTAAAACTCTCCGTTCCGTTCCCCACGTTCCTTCGAATTTGGGGCTTTGTGTGTCGAGTGGCGGAACTCAACGCCGCTCTTTCCCTTGTTGGCGAAGATTTCCACATTATGAACAACAGACGCCGAACCAAACAAAATTACAAATAGGTGACTAAGGTTAAATGAAATGAACAAGAGAAACTAAAATATAGCGTATCAACACAAATTTAGGAAATATTTCATGTTTCATATATATTTTGAAGGATATACTCGTATAAGATGTTTTACTAAAAATTAATATTTTTCCATTGTTCGTCTATTTTAAGGATAATGTTAGTGTTACGTTGTGGAGTATATATCAGTAGTAATATTTTTTTATAAAACATCCTGCGACGGTAACTTCCGCCACTCAAGTCAAGGAATGTCATAAAATTTCATTTTTTAAATTTCAATAGTGACAAGTAGTAAGTAAAAAGCAGTATCGACATGGGCCTAAAGTTCACACAAACGTAGTAATGGACGTCCACTAGTTATCTATACTAACAATAAATCTGTGAGTGGACACTATCTGTACTTGGAAGATATTTCTAAAATAATGTAATAGGACCCAAAAGAGTGACGTTAAAATATTCGCCTGTTTGTCTGTCCGTTTGCACGCGGTAATCTCAGAAATAGCTAACCTAATTCAACTGCAGTTTCCACTGTTATATAATGGCAACCTTCCTTCTATATTTAGTGTTTGATTTATGACAATCAGTAAGTAAATAAAAAGTTATAAATAAAAAGTTTTTTAATAATTTACCCGCAATTTCAGTTTTCGATGTAGAACATAAAAGTTATTGAAATTAAAATAAAATAGTAGAATTCAAGCGGGCGAAGCCGCGAGCGGGTCGCTTGTGGGCATATAAAATTTGGAACGTGGGCGTCCGATAAATGGAACGGTCTAAAGTACGAGTGAACATTTGAAATAACTGTTCGATATGTTTTATTATAACTTAATATATCGCTTTCACTTACGATAATGTTATAGTCTCTTTTTTTGGCTTCATACATTTTTCATACACTAACTTATAGTAAGGTAGACTGGAGCCTAGTTGTCAACAGTGCGACTGTAAACGCGATAGGTTGTAGGTTCGATCCGTATTTGAGGAAATGAAATATGTATTATGTTCATTTCTTCGCTCCGGTAACCAAGCGAAGCGCAGGGTTGAACTCCGATAATGAACAGCCGATGTCTCAATTCAGAGGATAGTTCGGAACGGCACTATCTTACTGAGAACAGAGTGTCTTAAAAATAGGTTCCCAAATTTCCTCTGCCTATACTGCCATGTGTATCATATGCCTGGAAAAAAGAAATTAGTTTTAATTCATCTTTAACAGGTCTGATTTTACTGTCGCACGCATGAACCCTGCGCCACAATGAACCTCAAAAAAGCTACTTATTTCATTGAATCCAATTTACAACGATATACATTTACAACGACATTGACATTGAAGAGGATGAACTTGAAGTTAACAGCGTGTTGTTCGTAATTAGCAACCTTTTTCTGTCGTACAATAATATATTTCAGGCTTCATTTTGTTTATTAACTTCTTTTTATTTGTTTTGACTTTCACATAAAATATTTAATTTTTTTGTTGTTTTAGAGTTCAAAAAGTAAAAACAGAACAACAACAGACTTTTTTTTATATATTTTTAGCTTCATACTGTGTCTTTCATATTTTTTTTTTTTTTTAATCTCCACTCGGGCTGGAGTACTAGCAACCTCCATCGTGGTGAACGGAGACCTTGTTTGCAATTTGTGTTTTGTGGACCCCAATCTATTACTGTTCTATGAATTTATCTCTTTTTATATCTTACTATTTAAGGCTACTTAATTTTTGTATCTCCATTTACTATTTTATTTATATTATACGTTTCTAACACACAATTTACACTTATTATTTCTAATTTTTAAAGTTCTTTTTATTTTCATCTCTATGTTTTATTTATTCATTTATTTATTTTTATTCTTTTCATTTCTTAAGGATAATTTACCTAATATTTATAAAGTTTTTCCAGCTCCAGACGCAGATATCCTCACGCAGAATAATTCTGATATCTTATTCTGGATTGAAATTTATTTTCAATAACTTGGTGTTCTTTGAGTTGGAGCCAGTTGAAGTTTTTATTTTTATTTCGAGGATCGAAGCCATGTTCATGGGAGCCGACCGCCTTGCACTGCATGTGGTTTGAAATTCCGCTAAATAATTTGAGCTGATGAATTTCAGACACATATGTCTCGCCGGGTGACGGCTCTCAATCACCGTAACTCCACCCTGCCATATAATCTCTGTACTGTAAAGTCTAAAGTGCATGTTCTCCGCCCCACCTTTAGCAATATGCTACCGTGGAGCGGGCCAGCGATTCCCACCGCCTGCGGACCGGGGTCTTTCATATTATCACACGGTTACTCTCATGTTAGTGATAAAAAAACTCCGTTCCGTCAGGAACTTTGCTCTGAATTTGAAGCATTAGATGTTGAGTGGTGAAACTCGAAACCGCGCTTTGCCTTACGAAAAAATTAAAGGAAATTAATACTTAATACATCATAAAGAAGCCACAACCTGTCGCATTTAATATTGCACGCTACTACAACGCGCCACGACAGTCCTTTGCAAATAATTTTATAAAACCAAAATATTTTTTTTATTTTAGCGATTATTACATAAATATTTTAAATGAAACTATTTTTTACGGATTAATCATGTGTAAACGCTATTTGTGATTAATCCGGTCAAAAAAGTTTCAGTTACAACTTATAGGATGACTATTTCTGTTTCATTGTTTTCCCGTTGGCCTACAATCCTGAAATCAATTTCACCGTATCAATTCGGTACATCCAATGAGAGGTTCGACTCGCACTTGACCGCATTTTGCTTATTTTTATTATAATTATTAGGACATTTTGTTGTTTCAGTGAGAGTAGGAGGTGGAGAAATAAAAGTAAGTTAAGTAATAAATTTTCTTTCTACAATAAGTACAGTATGTGTACCACAAAGGTAGTGAGTTGTATTCCCTCTTAGAAGATTTACAGCGTTAACCTCCGCCATTCGCCACGGAATATCTTAAATCCGGAGATAAAAATAAAAAATGTATTGACTTCAGTTTCTTTATTTTGTGGTCATAAACTAATTTTATATATATAAAATCATCTTGTTTATATTAATTGTTAGCTTTAGTTTGGTTTTTTATGTCACAGAGGCGTGTCACAATATTAACTTACAACGATTTAAATTTATATCATATTTACAAAAAATAGTGTCACAGTATTTCATAAATCTATATTTATCAGTCTAAACAAGAAAACTTAGTGCTAAAACACATCATTCTCCACTCTCCGCAAAGTGTCTAAGAGATTGCGTACTTAGTGGTGGTACTAAAGACCATATTTCACTTTATAACCAGAATAAAGAAGTGAAAATAAATAATTTCATCGAGTGGGAATCGAACCTATAGCCATTGCGTTTATATTCACGCTGTGCTGCAAGGGTACGTACGTACGTACGTACATGTTGTATTTGAAACAGACCAATTCGAAAAGGCATACCTTATTTCTATTAACTTTTGTACAGCGGCCAATGAGTAAAGTGGTTTTTTCTCTTATTTCATCAGCTAGTCACTTTACCCGTCTCGCAGGTTGTTTTCTTTTTATTCTCATTCTAGTACCGGCTGAGAGTTGAGATCTCGAAAATCTTTTTTATTTTAAGAGAAATAACTTAAATCTTTTAACGAAATGTCTTAATTAGTATTTTATTACTACATCGTAGGAGTATTAGGGTGCGGTAAGATTTACAGCGTTAAGTATCGCCATTTACCACGCGATGTCTTGAATCCGGAGACAAAAAGAAGAAATGTATTGACTTTAATATCTTAACTTTGTTTACTGTATTATGTAAAGAGAGTAATTATTAAATAAATATAAGTAATAATACTTGTTTACGTGCAATTTAATAGAAATAATATACATAAATATTGATTCAATAGGTATACTTTTTTAAGCTTTAATCTTTAATACGCACATAGCAGAGGACAGAGACAGAGGGAACTTTGAGTGGCGGAACTCAACGCCGCGTTTAGGCTCGTGATCAAAACTAGAAAATTAAAGTAAATATTTTATTCCCTTTAGCCGGGATCGAACCCACAACTTGTCACATTACAGTCCCACCCTTGTACCCCTGCACTACGACTGGTATCATAAATTTATGTAATAGTTGATTATTGTAAAGAACTTTAAGTCCGGATCATATTTCATTGAAAATGACGGAACAATTTAACTTAGTAAGAAACCATTTCAGAAGATAATTCAAGTTAAGAGTATCTTAAATCTCTCTTTTGAAATTAATAATGCTTTTATATTTCTTTACAAACTTTTGTGGGATTTAGGTGATTGTTGTGTAAAAGTATTAAAAAGTCTCATATGAAAAGTTGCAATAAAAATGTTTTGATCATAATATGCTTTTGTTAAACAATGTTTATCAAGTTTACTCTAGGTAAGTAAGTAGGGAACAGAAGTGGAACGGAGTGTCATTACACTAGGTTCCCAAGTTCCCTCTGCCTACCCTGTTATGTGCGGGATACAGCGTGAAGCTGAGTGATTAATTATGCGAAGAACGCTTTAGTACCGACGTCAAACATGTCGTTGAGTAGCACGACTTGTTTAGCCTCGTTACTAAACGGCAACGGGAACGGAACAGAGTATCTACACTAGGTTCCCAAGTTACCTCCACCGAACCTGCCATGTGCGGAATATAGCGGCAGCTAAAAAAACATATATTTTTTATTTCAATTATTCATTAACAATATATAGAATCTGAAAATATGTTCTTATCACCATAGGAACGCAGAGGCAGCTTAAGAAGCCTCCACTTGACTAACGGAAGTCAACGCTGCACGTCCTCTAGAGCTAATTAAAAATAACTTAAATATAATCATTACCCCGAGTGGATATTGAACCCAAAACAAGCGCATTTATACTTTGATCCAATCCCTCAAAGCCACAATGGCGTTCAGGATTTTTTTTCACTTCACGCTACATTCTGCATATAGAAGCGTAAACAAAGATAACCTACGAGGAAACCCAGTGTTTATTCACTCCGTTCCCACCCGTTCTCCAATTTACGCAGAATTCTTTAGTTATTTGGTATTAAATGATGAAACTCAACGTCGCGCTTTACTTCGTTACCAGAGCGAGGAAGAAACAATACTAACTATTACATTCTCTCAACTGAGTACAGAACCTACAACCGAGATGTACGCTTACCCCTGCGCCCGGACGGGCTTCTAGAACCATATTTGAACTAGTGGACTTATATTAAATATGAAGCAATATATTAACGTTAATATGAAATAGTTAGCTGTATTTCAGTTCCTTTGTTGAAATACTAGCAGTTAAAGTAACACGCTCGGATTCACACATGTACTTTATTGCGTATAAATCTTCTTACTCATCAATCAATTGCTATGTTATAATGACTCAACAGTATGTGTCGAAATTTTTTAATTAATATTTTAAAACTTAAAATTGAAGACTGTAGAGAGGCCTGTCGTGGCGTAGTCAGTAGGGTGCAACAGTTAACGCGACAGGTTGTGGGTTCGATCACCACTTGAGGAAATGATCTTTATCTGTACGTGGAAGATATATTTTAAAAAATCTTATACCTGTGTAGTTTTGTTATTGTAAAAGAGCCCAAAATACCATACAATATTTCACCAAATTGTAGAAGCATTGCGTGTGATGGAACTCAACTCCACCCTTTGCCTTACTGCCAGAGTGAAGAGCTGAAAATATTCAATATTTAATATTCCCGAATGGTGATTTAATTCACAATCTGACGTTTACAGTCACATGCTTTTGTTCCTGCGAAACAAAATGCCAAATAGGCAAATGAACCCACAACCAACCACCTTAGCATTCTGTAACTGACACATTACAAGCAACATTTTTTAATAAAATATTTTTTTGAAATTTGACACGAAGTAGGATCTTTTATACAAATATATGAAAAAAACTAATAGGCATTTCATACATCACTGGAAGGTTTAAAACTCTTTTTACATGAGGAAGCTGAGTAAGTATATCATTTCATAGAAAAAAAACGTCAACAACCTATAATTGCAATTAAATTCAAACAAACTCAGTGCATACACACATTGGTTAACGGAACCCACGGTATATGTCTGAGACTCACACTTGACTGATTTTTACACTACTTTAATACGCGGCCTCACCCGTTTAACATTATTGTTGAATCTTTAGATACATTACTTAATAGATTAAAATAATGAAAACGTTTAAATACGTTCAATAGCATTTACGTGAAAGTAGAATAAACATCTTTACAAACTCTCACATTTATGATATCAGCAGGATAAAACTTTTTAAAACAAATCCCCATAAACTATAAGCAAATTTTAAACTCGGCGGCGACCACAATAGCTCCAAATAAGCATACTCCAGACCAAAAAACTTCTAATATCACATCAACATACTCAAGCGAAATAAAATCAGGCGAAAATAAATTGAACAAGAGCGTTCGCTTTGAAATAGTGGAAAGCCATTTACTCCGTTCAGTTCTAGACTTAAGTTTGAAGTAGTTCAATTAGGCAGTTTGTTAGAAATTCCTAGCCAGTTTAAAGCTAGGTGACTTTTTATGTCCACGTCTTACTCTTAGAGAGTCCCAAAATAAATGATTTGTGATGAATTTCTCCGCTTTCCGTATTTTAGGTTTTAGGTACATTGGGACAGTGATTGTGTATGTGTTGTGTTTTATATTCGATTTTCGTTCAAGGGAATGACAATAGATGAAATAAAGTTTTAAGATTGCGAAAAGCTTTTAAGATTGTAAAAATCTTCTTTTTAAACGCAAAGATTTAAAAAATATATGTTTGTATGTAATGTGTGTGTGAATTTTAAAAAAAATACTAAAAACGTTTTTAATAATAATGTTTAGTAATTTGAATTTAAAAAAATACTAAAAACGTCTAGTTTCCAAAATTTCCACAATATATGTACTACTAATCCAGTCTAAGCGTTTCATAGCTTAGAGAAGAGTTCCGCTACTCAACGCGTAATGCCTTAAATTTGCCGGAAAGTAGGTAACAGAAATGTTTTAATAGGAACGGAGTAACTTAACAATAGGTTTCCATCCATTTTCTCTATCTACTACAGGATACAGCGTAAAACTGTAAAATAAGAGTTTCATATAAAATTCGCTTAAACAGCAAGAACTAAATTTTAATACTATCATTAACTTAACCATAACCTTGAAACTAACAGATAAATTAACAAACACTTTAACTAACACATCGCTAACTATTACCTACAGACCACAACGTGAGCCATCAGTCACGCCGGTCTCAATTAGCAGCGTGTCACGGTAGCGAGTTGAATTATATATAACTCATTAGTTTGATAGACGTTACTTTGCCTAAGATATATGTAATTTTTGGTTTTTTTCGTTTGGTTTTAAATGAGAGATCAGAAGTCTAGTCCAAGCACGCGATATAAATTTTCCACTTAATATTTATTAATGTATACGCAATTTTTTAAAAGTTTTATTTAAAACTAAACGTTAATGGAATTTTGTCCAAAAAATAATAGAAACTGCATTTAAATTGGCTAATGCATTTCTGAGATAAGCGTGCACAAACATATAGATCAAAAAACAAATCGACAAATAAAATACGCTAAATCTATCAAAATCAATGTTTTTTGGTTTATTACATTTGTAAATGCTCACATTAATAGATATTTTCTGATATCTTCCATGTACAAATTCAAAATTCAAATTCAAATATTTTTATTCAAAATAAGAAGTAACAAGCTTCGTTTTTTAAACGTCAACAAATTTACCACCAGTTCCATAAAAGAATTACGAACTCGATGCAATCGAATTATGGACAACGAATACTTATAAATTTATTATTTATATATACACAAGTTAACCATTATGAATCTGTCGCGGCGCTGGGGCATGAGGATGCGATTGTAAAAGCGAGGTTTGATCAATCCCTACTCAAAGGAATGAAATATTTATAATTTATAGTTGCGCTGGCAACAAGGTAGAGCGTGTGGGATTTAAAAAATGTTATGCTTTAAGTAACGCGAAAGCGGAAGTATCTTAAGAAGAAAAAATATTTTAACCATAGGATTTTAAGTTTCCTCTGTCTACACAGCCATGCACGTCTGGATACAACGAGAAGCTGAAAAAAGAAGAAACACTAAGTTTTACAGAGAAGCAGTTTGACACATTCAAATACAAAAATATGAGTCAATATTCTATTCGGAATAGAAAAGATACGTACGATTACAATAAAAGAAATAATAAATAATCCATTTTATACAGATTTGCTTCTGAATTTTACACTTAAAATAATATTGATTTTATATTACGATCGCAAAAATATATTGTTTAAATATACAAACAAAATAAATAAAAATATATCATTAATACAAATTTATAAAATTATACAATACATGTAATATTGAACGTAAATATATCTCTTATATAACAAGGTAAAAAGAAACGTAGTGCTACATACTTTGTTTTTAATTTTTGCATATTTACAGGAATATAAGAACTCAAAGTCATTTCATTCCCTTGAGTGGATTTGAATCCGTAACTAAAGGTAAAATTATATTCTTAACTGCAAATTTCCATCTGCACTACAATTCAAATTCAAATTCAAATTCAAAATATTCTTTATTCAAATAGACTTTCGCAAGTACTTTTGAATCGTCACAAACAAAGCTACCACCGGCTCGGAATGCGGTTCTGCTGAGAAGAGCCGGCAAGA
>DWMZ01000325.1:0-25489 GCA_018249855.1 Eueides tales michaeli | reverse complement strand
CGATTACGGGACACCCCTCACCTTGCGGCGAGGGGGGGAGGGTGTATAGTGTTGGGTACTACCTACTATCACTTTTGGTTTTCCCGTCGGTGAACGGAAGGTGTGTACCTATCTATAAAAGTGAAAACACTTACAAAAAGCCTGATCTGACGAGCAAGGACGGCTTCAACACCAGCACGACGCCGCGCAGCGCAGCACGACACAGCACAGCGGGGCACCGCGGAGCGCAGCACAGCACGGCACGGCGCGAGGGCAGAAACGCTAAACGAAGAGGCCGGAAAGACCCGATACACAGTCGCGTGAGGCGGACGATCGCGGTGAACGCTATGTCCACGTACGTGCGTGTGTGTTTTACGGACTAAAAGGACACTACCGTCGCCGGTCGAGTCCAATCGGTCTATGATTTACGCCTATTGAATGGAATGTTATGTATATATTTTTTTCTATTTTCATTTGTTCGCTATGTTAATGAGACAAAGCTTGATGTTCGATTTTGCCTCGCAACACATTAAGAAGTCGGCAGGAAGTAGGGGACGAAAATGTCCGAAGAGGAACAAATTGTCTTAACACTAAGTTCCCAGGTTCCCTCCAGCTATCATGGTATATGGCAGCTACAGCGTGAAGATAAAAAAAGTATTCATTAAAAAAAGACAATATATATACTTTTCTGGCGGCCTGTCTTGGCATAGAGGTACAAGAGTGTAACTGCAACCGACAGGTTGTGGGTTCGACATCCACTAGAGGAAATGGAATATTTAATATTTTCAATATAAATATTTAATGTTTCATTTCTTCGCTCTTGTAACAAAGCAAAACGCGGCATTGAGTTCCACCACTCAACACGCAATGCCTCAAATTTAGCGGAAAGTGGGACGTAAGTGGAACGGAGTGTCTTAACACTAGGTTCCCAAGTTCTCTCTGCCTTCCCTGCCATACAGCGTGAAGCTAAGTGAGTGAGTGAGTATGTACTTTTCTAAAACATGTACCTTTTGAATGATTGATGAGATATCTCATAAAATAACCACAATAAATTTTGCGGTACAGTGATATGGCAAATTCAGTCTAATGATAAATATTATGATTAATGGATTATTACTGATGTGTTACTTTAATTTAGAATAACGCAATTAAGAACATTTAGGTTTGAGTCTCATGTTCTTATCGTGAGAATTATATTTAAACTGTCTAACTGTAGATGGATGGGTATTCAATTTTTATTCAAGGTCTTTTTGTCAGCTTCATGCTGTATCCTGCACATGGCAGGGTAGACAGAGGAAAGTAAAAGTAAAGAGAATCTAGTTTTAAGATACTTCATTTCGTTTCCTACTTTCTGCCTAATTAGAGGCATTACGTGTTGAGTGGCGAAACACAATACTGCGCTTTGCAATGTTACCAGAGCCAAGAAAACATTAAATAGTTGTTTTTTAATATTAAATACTTCATTTCCTCGAGAGGTGATCGAATCAACAACCTGTCTCGTTTTCAGTGACCCTGCGCCACGACGTTCAAGGTAATGATTTATTTTCATTTTCTTACGTAAGACGAAGTACGACGTTTTGAACCTCTGACTAAATTACATTCTAAGTTCAGTCTTGATTTTGGAGAAACATTTTGTTTTCTATTTTTAATATTTTTGAAATGTTATTCCATACTTAGGAAAAAAAATATTCATTTTAAAACTTGTATTTTAAATATTTGAACAACACTTTAAAAATAGTAAAAATATTTATTAAATAGCAGTATCTCTTGCCAAACGATAATTCTAACGAGTTGTCTTTTGGCAACGGAAATTTGTAAAAATCTTCTTTCAGAGATGCCTTTAACATAAACAAGTGGTTTGTTACCACTTATATAAAAATGTCGAGGTCGCTTGATGAGAACGTATGGCTTAGTTGATCAGAGCGCTTGGACGGTTTCCAAGAGGCGCAGATTTAAATTCTGGTACGTTAAAATTTTTATACTTTATTAAAATTAATAGTTTGTTTTCTTTCTCTTCTGTTTTCTGCTCTTCTGCTATATTCAGCATAGAGACTGACGAGCCTGGAAACTCAACAAATATACTATATTCCTGTAGAATATCGCCATTCAATACGCTGTATCTCAAAAATTAAGTGATTTGGATCTCTATCCATAACGTAATGTGTGGTCGATCGAGAAATATTTTGTTTTCTGTTTGACGTTATAGCTCGCATAATAAAAGTCGTTGAGCCTAATGAAGATTTTCCATAGACATCATAAAAGTTAGGTTTCTTTTTTTAATTTTATTCTATGTTTAATATATATAAAATGTAAATAGGTAAACAAAATTGAATTTTGTTTCTTTTTCTTTTTTTTATGGAAAAGACACGGCAAACGAGCGTACGGGTCACTCGATGGTAAGTGATTATCGCCGCCCACGGCCCCGTGTAACACTAAAGGAGCTACAGGAGCGTTGCCGGTCTGTAAGGTGGATGGGCACCGGGACCCGGCATTACCTAATGTGAAACGCAGTGACCAAGGCCACTACTTAACGACAGTTTTAAATGCCAGGGATGGTAACAATCCGGTCGAGTCTGCCCATGCGTGCTGTCATTGCTGACAACATAACTCTTCCACTCGTAATCGTTTGCTTATTATATAATGTCCTTTTAAAACTTATGATGTATCATACATAAATATAAACTAGTCATAGTCATAAACATAAACTCATATTTAAAAACATTTGATACTCAAATATATAACAATAATATTTTCATCACGACATACGAATTATTTATATTTTTCAATGTAATGATATCCAAGTCGAGCTTTAAACAAAATGTGGTAGAAAGTTAAACAATGACCGTTTCAATCAATAAATTACTCGCATTTCTTATTAATAAAGAAGCCTATAAATTACAATTTATTAAAATTACGCCCACTTGTAAATAAAATACATAGCAACGCTTGTGTAGCTCATGATCAAGTTCATAGTCCCTCGAGGATCCGTCGGGCTTTTGAGTACAGCGTCACTGTAATTATATAAAAGTAAATTGTTTAATTAACTACGTTGTTTCGAAAAAAAACAGCTTAACACTTTAACTCCTAAAACAGGGCAGGTAGAAATCTCAAGACACCTAAGCTTAGTTCGTATTAAGACACGTAATTTCTGTAAAATTTTAAAGATATTTCGTCTTATGTGGGAGAAATCTAAGTCGCGCTTTGTCTTATAAAAGAGCGAAATATCGTTTCTTTAATTTAAATATAACCAATTTCCCTGAGTGAAGGAGATAGAAGAGTCAGTTTTATGTGTTAGATTCTCACGTGACGAAATTAAATATTGAATATATTAATTTGTTCACTCTCAAGTAGGCAAAACCATTAATTTATATTACCACTCAACACACAATGTCTCAAATTTCTCTCCGGTCCGGTCTCAATGCACCGCTCAATTCCCGAGATATCGCTCAATTCCCGAGATATTGCTTATTAAGTAGTAGAACTCGATGCCGCGCTTTGTGTTGTTACGAAAATGAGAAAATGAAAATTATTAATTCTGACGAATGACATGTTGCGCTGAACCACTGCGCCACAACCAACTCAAGATATTATATAAAATCATATGATAATATTTATAGACATTTTAAATCATATTTAAATAAATGAGTTACATATGTATATTAATTCCTGAAAACCAAACTTTAAAGGGCAATGTTATAATTACCCAAACTGTTGATTACCTACCAATCTCATACTGTTTTATTATTCATTTCGTAAGGTATGTTTGGTTTAACTCTGCATATTCAAATTTATGTGAAATAACCAAAATATATTAAGTTGACGCACACATATTTATGAGCAAATATTATTAAGGATAAACAGAGTATAGATGTACAATATAGTACAGTACAGAACAGTAAAATATAGTATAGCGTAGTACATAGTTTAAAGACTGTCAAAAACTAGCAGTATAAGTATGTTATAGTAAACGCGACAAGTTGTGGGTTTGATTCACATTCGAATAAAGAAAAAAATATTTTTTTAATTCATCGCTCTGGTAACTAGCAAAGGAGCTGTATTGTATTCAAATTCGACTGTAGGTGTGGACCAGAAATTTCTTAATGAGAACAGAGTATCTCAATTATTAAATTACTTCTGCCTAATGTGCCTAAATCAATTGCCGAGATCGAGAGGAACAGAAGAGCTTTAATGGATCTTAGCACTGGGTTACCGGGTTCCCTCTGCTTACCCTACTATGAGCAGGATGAAACGTGAAGCTAGAAAAAATATTGTATTTTTCGTCTTAGAAAAATAAACAGTGCATCGCGAAGATAGCTTAATTACTTAACCTAATATTGTTATATAGAAGTTTGCGGAATATCAAGTGCTTTAATTTTATATAGGAATTCACAAAGTCCTTTAAACATGCATAGTTATCTAATATTCCTTCACATCATTGTCAACTTACTTTAAATTATTACGTCATCTTTTGTTTTTATACATGCAATAAAGAATATAATAATAAAAATATAAAAGTTAGTGTCATACTTATTCACACCAATCATGTGAGGCAAAGTGAGGCGTTGACTAACATGCAATGTGTCAAAAAGTCAGTGGAAACCTTTGCCTACCTCTTGCCATTGCCACTTCTGCCTACCTCTGCCTATTTTAATATAAGCGGGATTACGCGTAATATTGGAAATAACGATAAACTAGCACACACTTTGCAGTAGTCCGTGGTCACGGGTAGAAACCCGTGACCACGGACTACTGCAAAGTGTTCGAAAAGTATGGTTTCTAGAAATGTTTAAAAACCAATACCGGCGATTGATCCGTTTAAAATTGTTTTATTTAAATTTTTGTAGGAATCACATTTAAAACGGTTGTAATTGTATATCTAAAGCAAAGAATTTATTATATAGCAGTTGGTGTCGAATGACATTGGGAAATTGCTGTAATAAAATATTTTTTTATTTTTTTTTGCTTCATGCTGTATTCATATGTAACTTGGGATTCTAGTGTTAAGACACTCCACTTTCCGCCAAATTTGGGGCATTGCGTATAGTATGCCAGAACCCAGTGCCGCGCTTTGCCTTGTTACCAGAACAAAGAAATGAAAACACTAAATATTCAATTTAAACATATTTAATAATTTAATCAAGGGGTCGCATCTATAGTCAAATGCTTGTGCCCCTCCGCCACGACAAGCCTGAAGACCAGTCTTAACTCGACTTTAAATGCTAACTTAGTTTAAAATAGTAGACAAATTGTAACCACAGGGTCGAGCGTAATCGTTTCAACGAGCGGCGCGCGATTAAACCAAAAGTAATTTGTACACAGGACAAGTAAAGATGGGGGAAGTGGTAATTTATTTTGTTTGTAAATGATCTTAGAAGAGGTTTCTTGAGGCGAGAAAATACAATCACGTTATTAACAATTCTAAACAAAAACAACAGCCGAATCGACTTAAAGCAGCTTCTTGAAGGTTAATTCAATATGGATCAAATGGCAGCTTATTTACGGAACGTTGAAATTTTCTTGTCACGTGGCAGTAGATTATAGGATTCACAGCTGAATTTATAAGACTTATGAACGGGATATAAGAAATTTAATGGTTGATTCTAAATCAGGGTAATGTTGATATTTAACAGATTTTCATTTAAATATTTTAAAGAGTATATACATATGTCGTTAGTAGCCCAGTCATATTAGGGGTTTCACCTCGGAATGAAAGATAATAAGCTGGAAATTGGTAAAAACCTTTGTTTTGTCGCCCTAAATTTTGTCTCAAAAGTCACAAATGCTATCGTGTCCGCGTCTTAAGATATTGAAGGTCAAAGGTCACAAAAAACGATTTTTCGCGAATATCTCGGTTCCTATTGCTTAAATGATATTTTTACCTATTATGAAAGTTGTAGAGTATAAAATTCTCTACAACTTTTGTCTGAACTTTTTTTTTATACGATCAACCGTTTTTGAGATAGAGCGCGAAGAGTGCGCAGCGTACAGTCATATATGAGCTAATGCAGGGTCAAGCGTGAGTTACGGTTATCAGTACGTTATATAAAGTCAATTATTGACAAAAAAATTATAATTATTAAGCAATGCCCATTATTTCTGTACTTATTCTTAATTATTTATATTTAATTATTCAACTATAGTATATTATTAATTCTGGATTATCTATTTTAGTTATATTTTAAAATAAAACGAAATTATATATGTTTCCTTTAAAACGTGTAAATTTTTAAATACGTATATAACTGGAAATACTTGTCCCTACCCTATGATCATTTCTATTTATAGCCATAATAATTTAAAAAAAACGGACGTTTTATGTAAAATATAAAAAAGGGGCTTCTTGGTATAGCAATATCATTTGCAGCAGCATCTGATTGTAAAACTGCTGCAGGCTCGATTTCTGTTCTTGAAAGTGAAATATTGAGACAAAGCGCTGTATTGAATTTCATTCTCGAATATCGAATATCGATTCGGAAATACTTTTGTCTACTTCTGTAAATGCGTGATATTGCGTGAAGCTAAAAGAAATAAGTTACAAATTTAATATACCATACAATATAGAAAAGGGTAAACCGCGTAAAAGAGGTCGCTCGAGTGGTTTTATTACGATGCCGATGTCATATAGCAGACATACTCGTAGCATCCTTGTCAGTTCAATCTCGCTTGTTCAAAACATTTATATATTTTATATTAAAATGTAGAACAAAATGGTTCTTTGTAGAAGCAATGATGTGTGTGGGACACTGTATATTTAACAGTAAAATTACAGTAACATTCGAAACAAAAATATCTTATTAAAAAAAGTTTGATTTTCACAACTATTATACCTTTTAAATGAAACAAATTATTCGGATTAATCGTGTTATATTGAATTTTAAGCATTTTTGAACACCCAACGTTTCGAACACTTTTCAATAAGTTCGTGGTCACGGTCAGTCTACATTATGTTTATAATTCAATATATAATTAGGTTAAATTTGTTTCCTTTAAAAATGTCTTTATATGTGGTGGTAAGCATTGAATAGAGCAAGAAGCCGTTTCTGAGATTACCATGCTCATATGAATAGACGGACAAACGAACAAACAGACAAAAAGACAAACATATAAATGGACAAACAGTCTATAACATTTATTATTATTACATATAAGCCTCTCTCTTGAACTATTCTATATATTAGTAAAAATCACATTAAAATCTGTTTCGTATAGTTTAAAAGGTATTTTTAAGGATCTCATAAAGCTTATAAATTTGATACCGCTTACAATAAGAAATTCGACATTGCTTGGTAAGAACATATCGGTTAGAGTAATGTTATACTTAAATTATGTACAATAATGAGAAATAACACTTTAAAAATGTTAAAAATATATTTAGAATTTTATTTATTACAACGTACTTCTGTGGGGTAAGATATTTTTATCATGTTAATAATAAAAAATATGTATATATTCACGTAAAACCATACAAGTTACTAATTTTAACGTATTGGCTGAAACAACGTCGAGTGTGACATACTGTTATCAAAACCATAAAAAGAAATGTCCCAATTGAGTGTCTCATAAAGGCCAAGCCCAAACCATTATTTGCAGAAAATGACAATTTTAACCTTAGGGTTTTTGTTAAGAATTTTCTTTCACTACTTCTGCATTTCGTTTATACACAAGTATTCATCATATTACATACAAAAGACATAAACTTAGATAGATTTCTTTATTTTATCTACTTTTTTTATTTGATGCATGCTGATGTCGTTAAATCAAAATAAATGTTTCCGAAAATGAATTTATCATTTCAGTAGACGGATCATGAAGTTATCCGGATTAGGTAACGGTAATTTGTAATATAACACTTGTTGGCACAACGTTTCACGGCTTCTTCTCTTAAGCTAGCATAAAAAAATCAATTGATTTTTCTGTGATCAACTTCACACTGTGTTAGTGGAAACCTAGTGTTAAGGCCTGAGGCGATAATCAAATATTTCAAAAATATTATTCAGTGTCAATATTATCTTACTATATTTTTAAGTTCAGTCTGTATCGTGCATATAGCTGGCAAATGTTATTCTCAGTAGATTATCGTACTATAATTGAGATTGAGGTAAGTGAGACGATTGCCTGTTCAATTCCAACAAGAGGAGTGATTTACTTTTATTTTCTAGGTCTGCTTCACGCTGTATCCCCCACATGGTAAGGTAGACAAAAATAACATGAAAACTTAGTGTTAAAACATTCTCTGTTGTTACGCACTTTCCTGGGAATTTATGGCATTGCACGTTAAGTGGCGGAACTTAACGCTACGTTTTGCTTTGTTACCAGAGCGAAAAAATATAAACATTAAACATTTCATATGATAATAATAAGTCTTTATTTCTTTGGAGAGAGGATTGAACTTTAAGCCTGGCGTGTTTACAGTCACACGCTTGTTCCTCTGTGCCACGATAGGCCTCAAGATCTGAAAATAAGTGAATCGCGGCGTTGAGATACGATATTGACTTCAACGACTCAAAAAATAGACGGAGAGCAAGAAATTAAATGTAGGTATGATATGATATAAAAATATTTTTTGCTCAGCCGTTTCATTTTATTGTGTGTGTAACCTTGTTATAAAGGATTTATTCCCATCATCACCAAACACTGATATTAAAGAAATGGGTTCAAATCTCATATCAAAATAACAATGAAACGTAATTCGTCCATTCAAAGGTTACCTATTTATTTTAAAAATTAAACTTATATTGAAAAGAAAAGTACAATAAACAAATTAAATCCTACTATCCTACTAGTACTTTCTAAATTAGTATTAGAACATACTGATTACATATAAAAACCAACACTTCGGTGTAATAAAAGTAAAATTATTAAGTTAGGTATATCAGAAAATAGCAATCACAAATTCAATTATGAGTCAAACAACGTTATTGCGAATATAAGAGAGAAACAGGCTATAATAATGGAAGTCCTTATAATAATTTTTATGCAATTTGATAGTGCAACTGAAACATTTTGACTTTATTCCATACATAGTTGTTGTAGCAAGAAAGGTATAAGGAGCCATGGAACGTAGGGTTACTCCGTAACTGTAGGATTCTTCGTTTTCCACTTCACACCGAACTCTGGAGGCGTTGCATATTGAGTTGTAACGACGCGCTTTGCCTCGTTTGCCAAAGGAATGAATGATGTGTGACTGTAAGCGCGATTGATTTTGGGTTCGATCCCCAATCTTTCCCCAATTTCGACAAAATAAAATATTCAATATTTTCAATTTAACCTCTGAATGTTGTTATATTTCTTCGCTTGCTCGCTTCCTTGATATCAAGGCAAAATGCGGCCTTGAATCCCGCCACTCAACACAATGCAATGCCACAAATTTGGCGAATACTTAAGAATGTGGCAGAGTGTCTCAAATTTAAATTCTCCAAGCAAGTATGGGATATAGCGAAAAGCTGAAAAAAAAGAAACAAAACTCAAATATAGGCTATATAGAAGACTCCCAAACCTGATGAAAGGATAAGTATCAAGTGATTTATAAGAAATAATTAGATGCGTTCTTAAGCAAGATATTAAGCGAGATCCACAAACGTATCATAATTTAAAATCAGGAACGTCACATAAACAATTAAACAGCTCAGCTCCACTATAAATCATACTGAAATGTCGCCTTAACAAAAGTTGTTTAGCGTGATGAGTATTTTCCATTGACATAATAAAAATTAGGTTTTAATTTTTTATGTATAATTTTATGTTTTATGAATATAGCATTTTGTTTTCAAGTTTGGCTATTGTACAACATAATACCACGATAAAATTTATGATTTGTCATACACAACAGCGAATCATAGAAAGATATAAACACAACTTTAACAACATTTGCTTTTTATAAAATATTCTTATAATATATTTGAGATATGTTATGATAATAATTTCATCAAACATACAAATTTGCGTTTTTTAAATGATTTTTAATGTAATATGTTTTATGTGAAATTATTTATATTTTTATCTTTTTTGTTATTTTTTCACACATTATAACGTAACTTGAGTTAGCCAAGGTAATCTACTTAAGTTAAGACAATCCGTTCCCCTTACTCCGGCCAAATAAGAAATCCGAGTATGTTAAACAAGGCGTGTTGAATAACGAAGCCTATTGCGCCTTGTCTTGGGAGTGGGAAGATTACAATAAATTACTTCCCTGAATGGATATTGAGGCCACAACCATTGATTATTATAATTAATTGTTAAGCTTCAATTTAAGCATGTAATTTGGAGTTCATTAATATTTTAACTGCCTTGGCGCAGTAGGGCCTCGCTGCTAGCTTGACAGTAGAGGGTTTATTCCTTATTTAGAATTTCCCATTGTATTCCACTCATGGAAGGGTAGGCAAACTAGTGTTGAGATACTCCGTTCTGTTCGGCGAATTTGAGGCATTGCGTGTTGAGTGGAATAAATTAATGGTTTTGCCTACCAGAGTGAAAAAATGACTCTTCTATCTTCTCAACTCAGTGAAATTGTTATATTTAAACTATAGAAAAGATATTTCGCTCTTTCATAAGACAAAGCGCGACTTTGAGTTCTAAGTTTAAGTTTTCTTTCTGGTTTCACATGAGACGAAAGGTCTTTAAAATTGTTCAAAAATTGGGTGTCTTAATACTAGAGCTTTCTGCCTACCCTGTTTAATGAGTTAAAGTGTTAAGCTGTTTTTTTTTGTTAATTAACATATTTAATTAAGCAATTTACTAATATTTTCACATAATTGTGTACACAGTGGCGCTGTACTCAAAAGCCCGATGGATTATAAACTTTATCATGAGCTACACAAGCGTTGTTATTTACAATCGAGTGTGATTTAAATAAATTGTAATTTATAGACTACTTTATTAACTTAAGAAATGCGAAATTTTCGTTTGAAAGGAACATTGTTTTACTTTCTACCACATTTTTAGAGCTCAATATTGGATATTATTACATTAAAACGTTGTGAGTTCGATCTCCAATCTAGGAAATGAAATATTTATTATTTTCAATTTAAATATTTAATGTTTTTGTTTCCTTGCTTTAGTAACAAGGCAAAGCGCGGCGTTGGTTCCACCACTACGCAAAGCCTCAATTTGGCGGAAAGTGCGAAACGGGACGAATTGTCTTAACTTTAGGTTCCCAAGTTCCCTTTGCTGATCCTGCCACGTGAGAGATACAGCGTGAAGCTGTAAAAAAACAAAGGTTATTTTATACACAGCTTAGCTGCAAAAAATGGAATCATCACTTCAAATAAACCAAATAAACATAAAGTATGTTTAATATAGTACGGTTTTGCTTCCACCATTAACACACAATGACCCATATTTGGTCAAGGATGAAAAGTGAGTAGGTATTAAGCATAATCTACTTCTTTCACTTTGATATTATCTCCAAAAATTACTGTTTATATTCGCTGTAATTCTTTGAATATCGATTCGAAAAAATGTTGTGTACAGTATCATCGTTATGCATTACGAATTTTATATGTAAATAAGTAGAGAATAACTTTTTCGTTGCGAACCTTAAAAAGAAAAAAACGATTCTGAAATAATAATTTTGTTGTCTGTTTGTCTATTTACTAAGATCAACTCTCTCAAGATCTTGTGGAGGTATAAAGCTAAAATTAATATTAAATATTTAGATCTGCTTTCGTTTCGTTTTCGTTTCGTTTCGTTCCTTGGAGCAGACTTTTATAGTACTATGGAGCTTTTTAGTTTCACGCATGATTGAGGGTAAGCGAAACAGAAGTACTCGATTCTAAGCTCGTATTAAATGCGACACTCAACGACTGGGACTTTATTTACCAAAACAAGAAAATATTATTACTTCTTCTCTCTCGTTGTAACCTGTAATGTATGTAAATAGTAAATGATTGTAGGTTCATAATTACTTTCAACTTATGTCTCCTTCTGGTAACAGTTTTGTAGTCTAGAAAACATTATACTCCTTATACTAAAATATCGTAGTTCTTAAAACCATTTCGTTTATAATCAGATCCTTTCCCAATGCGTGTATACATTCATTTACATATGACATAAAACATCTTCACGCTATTTTCCGTACAGCAGGAGCGGCAGAGAGAATCGCTCAATTCTCAAGATATTGTTTATTAAATAGTAGAACTCAACGCCGCGCTTTGTGTTGTTTCAAAAATGAGAAAATGAAAATTATTAATTCTGACGAATGTCATGTTGCGCTGAACCACTGCGCCACAACCAACTCAAGATATTATATAAATTCATATGATAATATTTATGGACATTTTAATCATATTTAAATAAATGAGTTACATGTGTTTATATTAATTCCTGAAAACCAAACTTTAAAGGGCAATGTTATAATTACCCAAACTGTTAGTTACTTATTAATCTCATACTCTTTTATTATTCATTTCGTAAGGTATGTTTGGTTTAACTCTGCATATTCAAATTTATGTGAAATAACCAAAATATATTAAGTTGACGCACACATATTTATGAACAAATATTATTAAGGATAAACAGAGTATAGATGTACAATATAGTACAGTACAGAAAAGTAAAATATAGTATAGCGTAGTACATAGTTTAAAGACTGTCAAAAACTAGCAGTATAAGTATGTTATAGTAAACGCGACAAGATGTGGCTTTGATTAACACTCGAATAAAGAAAAAAATATTTTTTTATTTCATCGCTCTGGTAACTAACAAAGGAGAACCAGAAGAATTCTTAATGGGAACAGAGTATCTCAATTGTTAAATTACTTCTGCCTAATGTGCCTAAATCAATTGTCGAGATCGAGAGGAACAGAAGAGCTTTAATGGATCTTAGCACTGGTTTACTAGGTTCCCTCTGCTTACCCTACTATGTGAAGATAGGAAAAATATTGTATTTTTCGTCTTAGAAAAATAAACAGTGCATCGCGAAGATAGCTTAATTACTTAACCTAATATTGTTATATGGAAGTTTGCGGAATATCAAGAACTTTAAGTTTATATTGGAATTCACAAAATCCTTTAAACACACATAGTTATCATATATTCCTTCATATATAGATTCATTGTCAACGTACTTTAAATTATTATGTCACCTTTTGTTTTTATACATGCAATAAAGAATATAATAATAAAAATATAAAAGTTAGTGACATACGTATTTACACCAATAATTTAATAACACAAAATGAATATTTAAGATCGCTCTTCAAACAAGACAAAGTGAGGCGTTGACTAACATGCAATGTCTCAAAAAGTCAGTGGAAACCTTTGCCTATCTCTTGCCATTGCCACTTCTGCCTACCTCTGCCTATATTAATATAAGCGGGATTAAGCGTAATATTGGAAATAACGATAAACTAATTCTACCCGTGACCACGGACTACTGCAAAGTGTTCGAAAAGTATGGTTTCTAGAAATGTTTAAAAACCAATACACGCGATTAATCCGTTTAAAATTGTTTTATTTAAATTTTTGTAAAAATCACATTTAAAACAATTGTAATTGTAGATCTAAAGCAAAGAATTTATTATATAGCAGTTGGTGTCGAATGACATTGGGAAATTCCTGTAATAAAATATTTTTTTATTCATGCTGTATTCGTATGTAACTTGGGATTCTAGTGTTAAGACACTCTACTTTGCGCCAAATTTGAGGCATTGCGTATAGTATGGCAGAACCCAGTGCCGCGCTTTGCCTTGTTACCAGAGCAAAGAAATGAAAACACTAAATATTCAATTTAAGCATATTTAATAATTTAATCAAGTGGTCGCATCTACAGTCAAACGCTTGTGCCCCTGCGCCACGACAAGCCTGAAGACCAGTCTGAACTTGACTTTAAATGCTAACTTAGTTTAAAATAGTAGACAAACTGTAAACTCGAGCGTAATCGTTTCAACGAGCGGCGCGCAATTAAACCAAAAGTAATTTGTATACAGGACAAGGAAAGATGGGGGAAGTGGTAATTTATTTTATTTGTAAATGATCTTAGAAGAGGTTTCTTGAGGCGAGAAAATACAATCACGTAAATATTAACAATTCTAAACAAAAACAACAGCCGAATCGACTTAAAGCAGCTTCTTGAAGGTTAATTCAATATGGATCAAATGGCAGCTTATTTACGGAACGTTGAAATTTTCTTGTCACGAGGCAGCAGACTATAGGATTCACAGCTTTTTTGGTATTTAACAGATTTTCATTTAAATATTTTAAAGAGTACATAAATATGTCGTTAGGTCGTTTCGTCTTGGTGCAGGTTTTGACCTTCATCCCCACTCCAGGAATTAAAATATTTAATATTCATTTTTTATAATTTTCATTTTTTCCCTCTTATTAAAAGATAAAGCTCGGCGTTGAGTTCCGAAATTCAACACACAATGCTTCTAGAATTCGGTGGAAAACGAGTGATGGAAGTTTCTTATTGAAAACAAAATGTCATAGAATTTGTTTCCCTTTGCCTATTCTGCTATGTGACACAGGGTGTATATAAAAAATAGTTTCACTGTTCAATGTATACGGAACAGTTGTAAACGTAGTGTATTAATACGAGGCTACCTCTGCTGAGGCTGCTCTAAAAAGACATTATCAAAAATATACTTATTTTAGTAACATGCATACCTTAAAGTATTACTTTAAGCCTCAGATGTAAATATATTATATGAAAATATACTTTTTTAATTTGGAGTTTTATAATAAAAAAAAAAAACTTTCGTTAAATCTTCAACAAAAACATTAATCTTAAGCGAACTCCAAAATAAACTTCAAACTTTTTACTCTAATGTGTCTTTAACGCACATATTCAGTTAACGTTGAAACGTTGTACTAACATATACTTGTAGTTAGATGTGAACCGTTAACTTAGTCTGCAACTAACTACAACCAGGTAGGCTATACTTAGTTGCAGACAAGGTTAACGGTTCTCCTAAATAATATTAATAAACTAAGCTAGGGCAAACTGGAAGTCAAGTTATATGTATATGATAAAGTAGAAATATACTATGCATAGATGTGAAAATTAATAAAAAATTACACCTTTTTTTAGCTTCACACTTTATTCGAATATAGTAGTGTAGTCAATGGGAGATTGAGAACCTAGTGCTAAGACACTCTATTCCCATTCTCCATTGAATTCTCAGGGTAATGTATGTTAAGTGTCGTAACTTAACGCCGTACTCTCCTCAACGTACCTATTTACTATATTTTACTGTTCTACGCCATATATTTTCGGCTGTATGTTGTCTGTTATTTACTCAGAAACAAAAGAGTTTTATATATAAATATTAATTGTAATGTTTATGGCTTCAAATCTCACCTGAAACACTTGTCTTCTTAATATTATTGACGTTAATAAATAATTTTCTCATAATTTTGAGCCCAAAATGAAAATGAAAAATAATATTTAAAAAACGGACGTTTTATGTGAAATATAAAAAAGGGGCTTCTTGGTATAGCAATATCATTTGCAGCAGCATCTGATTGTAAAAACAACTGCTGCAGGCTCGATTTCTGTTCTTGAAAGTGAAATATTGAGACAAAGCGCTATATTGGATTTCATCACTTATCGAGTGGACTTTTTATTTCTCGAAAATCGAATATCGATTCGGAAATACTTTTGTCTACTTCTGTAAATGCGCGATATAGCGTGAAGCTAAAAGAAATAAGTTACAAATTTAATATACCGTATAATATAGAAAAGGGTAAACCGCGTAAAAGAGGTCGCTCGAGTGGTTTTATTACGATGCCGATGTCATATAGCAGACATACTCTTAGCATCCTTGTCAGTTCAATCTCGCTTGTTCATAACATTTATATATTTTATATTAAAATGTAGAACAAAATGGTTCTTTGTAGAAGCAATGATGTGTGTGGGACACCGTATATTTAACAGTAAAATTACAGTAACATTCGAAACAAAAATATCTTATAAAAAAAAAGTTTGATTTTCGCAACTATTATACATTTTAAATGAAACAAATTATTCGGATTAATCGTGTTATATTGAATTTTAAGCATTTTTGAACACCCAACGTTTCGAACACTTTTCAAAAAGTTGGTGGTCACGGTCAGTCTACATTATGTTTCTAATTCAATATATAATTAGGTTAAATTTGTTTCCTTTAAAAATGTCTTTATATGTGGTGGTAAGCATTGGATAGAGCAAGAAGCCGTTTCTGAGATTACCATGCTCATATGAATAGACGGACAAACGGGCAAACAGACAAAAAGACAAACATATAAATGGAGAAACAGTCTATAATGCTTATTATTATTAACTATAAGTCTCTCTCTTGAACTATTCTATATATTAGTAAAAATCACATTAAAATCTGTTTCGTATAGATTAAAAGGTATTCTTAAGGATCACATAAAACGTATAAATTCGAATAAGAAATTCGACATAGCTTGGTAAGAGCATATGGTTTAGCATTCAGAGTGTTTCGACAATGTTTAAGAAGCGTAGGCTAGAATATCGCTATATTCATGTAAAACCATACTAATTTTAACGTATTGGTTGAAACAACGTTGAGTGTGACATACTGTTATCAAAACCATAAAAAGAAATGTCCCAATCGAGTGTCTCATAAAGGCCAAGCCCAAACCATTATTTGCAGAAAATGACAATTTTAACCTTAGGGTTTTTGTTGAGAATTTTCTTTTACTACTTCTGCCTTTTTTTTATACACAAGTATCCATCATATTACATAAAAAAGACATAATCTTAGATATATGTCTTTATTTTATCTACATTTTTTATTTGATGCATGCTGATGTCGTTGGATGAAAAAAAAAATACATATTTAAACTTTTTGCTTGCGATGTACACTCGATAACTACAGGAGAATCTTAATTTACTAATGAGAAGACATTAAAAAATAACAAAATAAATATTTCAGAAAAGGAATTTATCATTTCAGTAGACGGATCATGATGTTATCCGGTTTAGGTAACGGTAATTTGTAATATAACACTTGTTGGCACAACGTTTCACGGCTTCTTCTCTTAAGCTAGCATAAAAAAAATCAATTGATTTTTCTGTGTTCAACTTCACACCGTGTCAGTGGAAACCTAGTGTTAAGGCCTGAGGCGATAATCAAATATTTCAAAAATATTATTTAGTGTCAATACTATCTTACTATATTTTTAAGTTCAGTCTGTATCGTGCATATAGCTGGCAAATGTTATTCTCAATAGATTATCGTACTATAATTGAGATTGAGGTAAGTGAGACGATTGCCTGTTCAATTCCAACAAGAGGAGTGATTTACTTTTATTTTCTAGGTCTGCTTCACGCTGTATCCCCCACATGGTAAGGTAGACAAAAATAACATGAAAACTTAGTGTTAAAACATTCTCTGTTATTACGCACTTTCCTGTGAATTTATGGCATTGCACGTTAAGTGGCGGAACTTAACGCCACGTTTTGCTTTGTTACCAGAGCGAAAAAATATAAACATTAAATATTTCATATGACAATAATAAGTCTTTATTTCTTAGGAGAGAGAATTGAACTTAAAGCCTGGCGTGTTTACAGTCACACGCTTGTTCCTCTGTGCCACGATAGGCCTCAAGATCTGAAAATAAGTGAATCGCGGCGTTGAGATACGATATTGACTTCAACGACTCAAAAAATGGACGGAGAGCAAGAAGTTAAATGTAGGTATGATATGATATGATATAAATTTTTGCTCAGCCGTTTCATTTTATTGTGTGTGTAACCTTGTTATAAAGGATTTATTCCCTTCATCACCAAACACTGATATTAAAGAAATGGGTTCAAATCTCATATCAAAATAACAATGAAACGTAATTCGTCCATTCAAAGGTTACCTATTTATTTTAAAAAATAAACTTATATTGAAAAGAAAAGTACAATAAACAAATTAAATCCTACTATCTTACTAGTACTTTCTAAATTAGTATTAGAACATACTGATTACATATAAAAACCAACACTTCGGTGTAATAAAAGTAAAATTATTAAGTTAGGTATATCAGAAAATAGCAATCACAAATTCAATTATGAGTCAAACAACGTTATTGCGAATATAAGAGAGAAACAGGCTATAATAATGGAAGTCCTTATAATAATTTTATGCAATTTGATAGTGCAACTGAAACATTTTGACTTTATTCCATACATAGTTGTTGTAGCAAGAAAGGCATAAGGAGCCATGGAACGTAGGGTTACTTCGTAACTGTAGGGTTCTCCGTTTTCCACTTCACACCGAACTCTGGAGGCGTTGCATATTGAGCTGTAACGACGCGCTTTGCCTCGTATGACAAAGGAATGAATGATGTGTGACTGTAAGCGCGATTGGTTTTGGGTTCGATCCCCAATCTTTCCCCAATTTCGACAAAATAAAATATTCAATATTTTCAATTTAATCTCTGAATGTTGTTATATTTCTTCGCTTGCTCGCTTCCTTGATACCAAGGCAAAATACGGCCTTGAATCCCGCCACTCAACACAATGCAATGCCACAAATTTGGCGAATAATTAAGAATGTGGCAGAGTGTCTCAAATTTAAGTTCCCCGAGCAAGTACGGGATATAGCGAAAAGCTGAAAAAAAAGAAACAAAACTCAAATATAGGCTATATAGAAGACTCCCAAACCTGATGAAAGGATAAGTACCAAGTGATTTATAAGAAATAATTAGATGCATTCTTTTAAGCAAGATATTAAGCGAGATCCACAAACGTATCATAATTTAAAATCAGGAACGTCACATAAACAATTAAACAGCTCAGCTCCACTATAAATCATACTGAAATGTCGACTTAACAAAAGTTGTTTAGCGTGATGAGTATTTTCCATTGACATAATAAAAATTAGGTTTTAATTTTTTATGTATAATTTTATGTTTTATAGTATTTTGTTTTCAAGTTTGGCTATTGTACAATATAATACCACGATAAAATTTATGATTTTTCATACACAACAGCGAATCATAGAAAGATATAAACACAACTTAACAACATTGGCTTTTTATAAAATATTCTTATAATATATTTCAGATATGTTATGATAATATTTTCATCAAACATACAAATTTTCTTTTTTGAAATGATTTTTAATATAATATATTTTATGTGAAATTATTTATATTTTTATCTTTTATGTTATTTTTTCACAAATTATAACGTAACTTGAGTTAGCCAAGGTATAATCTACTTAAGTTAAGACAATCCGTTCCCCTTACTCCGGCCAAATAAGATATCCGAGTATGTTAAACAAGGCGTGTTGAATAACGAAGGCTATTCCGCCTTGTCTTGGGAGTGGGAAGATTTCAATAAATTACTTCCCTGAATGGATATTGAGGCCACAACCATTGATTATTATAATTTATTGTTAAGCTTCAATTTAAGCATGTAATTTGGAGTTCATTAATATTTTAACTGCCTTGGCGCAGTAGGGCCTCGCTGCTAGCTTGACAGTAGAGGGTTTATTCCTTATTTAGAATTCCCCATTGTATTCCACTCATGGCAGGGTAGGCAAACTAGTGTTGAGATACTCCGTTCTGTTCGGCGAATTTGAGGCATTGCGTGTTGAGTGGTATATATTAATGGTTTTGCCTACCAGAGTGAAAAAATGACTCTTCTATCTTCTCAACTCAGTGAAATTGTTATGTTTAAATTATAGAAAAGATATTTCGCTCTTTTATAAGACAAAGCGCGACTTTGAGTTCTAAGTTTAAGTTTTCTTTCTAGTTTCACATAAGACGAAAGGTCTTTAAAATTGTTAAAAAATTGGGTGTCTTAATACTAGAGCTTTCTGCCTACCCTGTTTAATGAGTTAAAGTGTTAAGCTGTTTTTTTTTTGTTAATTAACATATTTAATTAAGCAATTTACTAATATTTTCACATAATTACAGTGGCGCTGTACTCAAAAGCCTGACGGGTCCTCGATGGATTATAAACTTTATCATGAGCTACACAAGCGTTGTTATTTACAAGTGAGTGTGATTTAAATAAATTGTAATTTATAGACCACTTTATTAACTTAAGAAATGCGAGTGAATTTTCGATTGAAAGGAACATTGTTTTACTTTCTATGTCATTTTTTAAAGCTTGATATTGGATATTATTACAATAAAACGTTGTGGGTTCGATCTCCAATCGAGGAAATGAAATATTTATTATTTTCAATTTAAATATTTAATGTTTTTATTTCCTTGCTTTAGTAACAAGGCAAAGCGCGGCATTGGTTCCACCACTACGCAATGCCTAAATTTGGCGGAAAATGCGAAGCGGGACGGATTGTCTTAACTTTATGTTCCCAGGTTCCCTTTGCTGATCCTGCCACGTGAGAGATACAGCGTGAAGCTGTAAAAAAACAAAGGTTATTTTATACACAGCTTAGCTGCAAAAAATGAAATCATCTCTTTAAATAAACCAAATAAACATAAAGTATGTTTAATATAGTACGGTTTTGCTTCCACCATTAACACACAATGACCCATATTTGGTCAAGGATGAAAAGTGAGTAGGTATTATGCATAATCTCCTTCTTTCACTTTGATATTATCTCCAAAAATTACTGTTTATATTTGCTGTAATTCTTTGCATATCGATTCGAAAAAATGTTATGTACAGTATCATCGTTATGCATTACGAATTTTATATGTAAATAAGTAGAGAATAACTTTTTCGTTGCGAACCTTAAAAAGAAATAAACGATTCTAAAATAATAATTTTGTAGTCTGTTTGTCTATTTACTAAGATCAACTCTCTCAAGATCTTGTGGAGGTATAAAGTTAAAATTTATATCAAATATTTAGATCTACTTTCGTTTCGTTTCGTTCCATGGAGCAGACTTTTATAGTACTATGGAGCTTTTTAGTTTCACGCATCATTCAGAGTAAGCAAAACAGAAGTACTCGATTCTAAGCTCGTATTAAATGCGACACTCAACGACTGGGACTTTATTTACCAAAACAAGAAAATATTATAACTTCTCCTCTCTCGTTGTAATCTGTAATGTATGTAAATAGTAAATGATTGTAGGTTCATAATTACTTTCAACTTATGTCTCCTTCTGGTAATAGTTTTGTAGTCTAGAAAACATTATACTCCTTATACCAAAATATCGTAGTTCTTAAAACCATTTCGTTTATAGTCAGATCCTTTCCCAATGCGTATATAGTCATTTACATATGACATAAAACATCTTCACACTCTTTTCCGTACAGCAGGAGAGGTAGAGAGAATCGCTCAATTCTCGAGATATTGTTTATTAAATAGTAGAACTCAACGCCGCGTTTTGTGTTGTTTCAAAAATTAGAAAATGAAAATAATTAATTATGACGAATGACATGCTGCGCTGAACCACTGCGCCACAACCAACTCAAGATATTATATAAAATCATATGATAATATTTATAGACATTTTAAATCATATTTAAATAAATGAGTTACATATGTATATTAATTCCTGAAAACCAAACTTTAAAGGGCAATGTTATAATTACCCAAACTGTTGATTACCTACCAATCTCATACTGTTTTATTATTCATTTCGTAAGGTATGTTTGGTTTAGCTTTGTATATTCACATTTATGTGAAATAACCAAAATATATTAAGTTGACGCACACATATTTATGAACAAATATTATTAAGGATAAACAGAGTATAGATGTACAATATAGTACAGTACAGAACAGTAAAATATAGTATAGCGTAGTACATAGTTTAAAGACTGTCAAAAATTAGCAGTATGAGTATGTTATAGTAAACGCGACAAGTTGTGGGTTTGATTCACATTCGAATAAAGAAAAAAATATTTTTTTATTTCATCGCTCCGGTAACTAGCATAGCAGAACCAGAAATTACTTAATGGGAACAGAGTATCTCAATTGTTAAATTACTTCTGTCTAATGTGCCTAAATCAATTGTCGAGATCGAGAGGAACAGAAGAGCTTTAATGGATCTTAGCACTAGGTTACCGGGTTCCCTCTGCCTACCCTACTATGAGCAGGATGAAACGTGAAGCTAAATAAGATATTGTATTTTTCATCTTAGAAAAATTAATTACTTAACTTAATATTGTTATATGGAAGTTTGCGGAATATCAAGTACTTTAAGTTTGTATAGGAATTCACAACGTCCTTTAAACATGCATAGTTATCATATATTCCTTCACATATAGAGTAAAACTAGAAAAGGTCATCACATACATATTTACACCAATCTTTGAATAACATAAAAATAATATTTAAGATCGCTCTTCAAACAAGACAAAATGAGGCGTTGACTAACATGCAATGCCTCAAAAAGTCAGTGGAAACCTTTGCCTACCTCTTGCCATTGCCACTCCTGCCTACCCTGCCTATATTAATATAAGCGGGCGCGCTTTGCCTTGTTACCAGAGCAAAGAAATGAAAACACTAAATATTCAATTTAAACATATTTAATCATTTAATCAAGTGGTCGCATCTACAGTCAAACGCTTGTGCCCCTGCACCACGACAAGCCTGAAGACCAGTCTTAACTTGACTTTAAATGCTAACTTAGTTTAAAATAGTAGACAAACTGTAAACACAGGGTCGAGCATAATCGTTTCAACGAGCGACGCGCAATTAAACCAAAAGTAATTTGTACACAGGACAAGGAAAGATGGGGGAAGTGGTAATTTATTTTGTTTGTAAATGATCTTAGAAGAGGTTTCTTGAGGTGAGAAAATACAATCACGTAAATATTAACAATTCTAAACAAAAACAACAGCCGAATCGACTTAAAGCAGCTTCTTGAAGGTTAAATCAATATGGATCAAATGGCAGCTTATTTACGGAACGTTGAAATTTTCTTGTCACGAGGCAGCAGACTATAAGATTCACAGCTTTTTTGGTATTTAACAGATTTTCATTTAAATATTTTAAAGAGTATATACATATGTCGTTAGGTCGTTTCGTTTTGGTGCAGGTTTTGGCCTTCATCCCCACTCCAGGAATTAAAATATTTAATATTCATTTTTTATAATTTTCATTTTTTCCCTCTGATTATAAAGATAAAGCTCGGCGTTAAGTTCCGAAATTCAACACACAATGTCTCTAGAATTCAGTGGAAAATGAGTGATGGAAGTTTCTTATTGAAAACAAAATGTCATAGAATTTGTTTCCCTTTGCCTATTCTGCTATGTGACACAGGGTGTATATAAAAATAGTTTCGCTTGTCAATATCGGACCAGTTGTAAACGTAGTGTATTAATACGAGGCTACTTCTACCGAGGCTGCTCTAGAAAGAAATTATCAAAAATATACTTATTTTAGTAACATGCATACCTTAAAGTATTACTTTAAGCCTCAGATGTAAATATATTTTATGTAAATATCCTTTCATAATAAAAATAAAAACTTTGCGTTAAAGCTTCTACAAAAACATTAATCTTAAGCGAACTCCAAAATCAACTTCAAACTTTTTACTCTAATGTGTCTTTAACGCACATATTCAGTTAACGTTGAAACGTTGTACTAATATATACTTGTAGTTAGATGTGAACCGTTAACTTAGTCTGCAACTAACTACGGCCAGGTAGGCTATACTTAGTTGCAGACAAGGTTAATGGTTCTCCTAAATAATATTAATAAACTAAGCTAGGGCATACTGGAAGTCAAGTTATATGTATATGATAAAGTAGAAATATACTATACATAGATGGGAAAATTAATAAAAAATTACACCTTTTTTTAGCTTCACACTTTATTCGAACATAGTAGTGTAGTCAACCGGAGATTGAGAACCTAGTGCTAAGACACTCTGTTCCCATTTTCCACTGAATTCTCAGGGTAATGTATGTTAAGTGTCGTAACTTAACGCCGTACTCTCCTCAAGGTACCTATTTACCATATTTTACTGTTCTACGCCATATATTTTCGGCTGTATGTTGTCTGTTATTTACTCAGAAACAAAAGAGTTTTATATATAAATATTAATTGTAATGCTTATAGCTTCAAATCTGACCTGAAACACTTGTCTTCTTAATATAATTGACGTTAATAAATAAATTTCTCATAATTTTGAGCCCAAAAAGAAAATGAAAAATAATTTAAAAAAAACGGACGTTTTATGTAAAATATAAAAAGAGGGGCTTCTTGGTATAGCAATATCATTTTCAGCAGCATCTGATTGTGAAAACAACTGCTGCAGGCTCGATTTCTGTTCTTGAAAATGAAATATTGAGAAGCGCTGTATTGAGTTTCATCACTTATCGAGTGGACTTTTTTTTCTCGAAAATCGAATATCGATTCGGAAATACTTTCGTCTACTTCTGTAAATGCGTGATATAGCGTGAAGCTTAAACAAATAAGTTACAAATTTAATATACCGTACAATATAGAAAAGGGTAAACCGCGTAAAAGAGGTCGCTCGAGTGGTTTTATTACGATGCCGATGTCATATAGCAGACATACTCGTAGCATCCTTGTCAGTTCAAACTCGCTTGTTCAGAACATTTATATATTTTATATTAAAATGTAGAACATAATGGTTCTTTGTAGAAGCAATGATGTGTGTGGGACACCGTATATTTAACAATAAAATTGCAGTAACATTCGAAAAAAAATATATCTTATAAAAAAATGTTTGATTTTCGCAACTATTATACATTTTAAATGAAACAAATTATTCGGATTAATCGTGTTATATTGAATTTTAAGCATTTTTGAACACCCAACGTTTCGAACACTTTTCAATAGTTCGTGGTCACGGGTTGACGGTCAGTCTACATTATGATTATAATTCAATATATAATTAGGTTAAATTTGTTTCCTTTAAAAATGTCTTTATATGTGGCGGTAAGCATTGAATAGAGCAAAAAGCCGTTTCTGAGATTACCATGCTCATATGAATAGACGGACAAACGACCAAACAGACAAAAATACAAACATATAAATGGAGAAACGGTCTATAATGCTTATTATTATTAACAAGTCTCTCTCTTGAACTATTCTATATATTAGTAAAAATCACATTAAAATCTTTTTCATATAGATTAAAAGGTATTTTTAAGAATCATATAAAACGTATAAATTCGAATAAGAAATTCGACATTGCTTGGTAAGAACATATGGTTTAGCATTCAGAGTGTTTCGACAATGTTTAAGAAGCGTAGGCTAGAATATCGCTACACTAAAATTATATATAAAAGTGAGGAATAACATTTTAAAAAAGTTAAAAAAGTTTTTAAATTTCTCTTATTACAATAAAAAATAATAAAAAATATGTATATATTCATGTAAAACCATACAAGTTACTAATTTTAACGTATTGGCTGAAACAACGTCGAGTGTGACATACTGTTATCAAAACCATAAAAAGAAATGTCCCAATCGAGTGTCTCATAAAGGCCAAACCCAAACCATTATTTGCAGAAAATGACAATTTTAACCTTAGGGTTTTCGTTGAGAATTTTCTTTTACTACTTCTGCATTTTGTTTATATTATATAGGCCTGTCGTGGCGCAGCGGCACAAGCGTTGCCTGAAACCGACAGGTTCTGGGTTCGATCCCCAGTCGAGGACATGAAAT
>DWMZ01000324.1:0-25517 GCA_018249855.1 Eueides tales michaeli | reverse complement strand
ATATATATATATATATATATATATATATATATATATATATATATATATATATATATATATATATATATATATATATATATATATATATATATATATATATATATATATATATATATATATTTGTGTACGGTTTAATGACTTCTATAAACTGTCAACACCACAAATGTATGAATATCGCTCAATTAAGAAATATTTAATTATAATAAAAAAATATATACACAAAATGACAAAAAATAAATATGCACACTATTAATATTATGCCTTTGTTTTTTCATTGGACAAATATGATTAAATAAATCCAATAAACTACCTTTTTTTCTTTCTCTTCTACTATGGCTTTAACGATATTGAAAACTATTCAGACTTTTTGTAAATAATGAGATATAAGAAATTCAAAAGATGGAAACTGAAAGCTAAAGCTATAGAAAATTTTCTCTACTCTATACCTTTTTAATTTCATACAAATAGTATCTATTTTTAAATAAAATGCAGATTATAAAAATGATTGCGAAAAATATATTTATTATCTATATTTTTAACGTGATTAAAGAATTCATATTTATAAACGACCTATATATAGTTTTATAATTAAAATAAGGAGAAAATGGAGCACTTATACATATGGATGTTGCGTTTAAACAACCGCATGCTTAAAACAGTGCGTAGTAAATTTCAATACAAAATAGAATAATTAAAAATATTTAATATATTTAATTTAGTCTTTTACAGCTTCACGCCGCACAAGGCAGGGTAGGCAGAGGGAACCCGGGAACCTAGTGTTAAGACACTCCGTTCCACTTCCGTTCCCCACTTTCCGCCGATTTTTAAGGCATTGCGTGTTGAGTGGCGGAACTCAACGCCGCGCTTCGCCTTAATACCAGAGCGTAGAAATGAAAACATTAAATATTTAAATTGAAAATATTAAATATTTCATTTCCTCGACTGGGGATCCAACCCAGAACCTGTCGGTTACAGGCAACACTTGTACCGCTGCGCCACGACAGGCCTCAATATATATCATTCATTATATTTGATTTCAACCGCCAACACAAAAAATAGGGGTATTATAAATTTGACCTCAGTCTGTCTGTTTATTTTAGTCAAAAGCCCTTGTTTCATATCAGTGTTTCTTGTTTATTAAAATTTTCAATTTTATTTGTTTGTTATAAGAATGTCAGTTTTTTAAATGATATCTTTCGACTTATATGAAGGGGTATATATATTCAGTTAATCAGGAAAAGTGTATATATAAGAAGGAATATTATTTAAAATATACATACATATATCTAATTAATTATTTTGAATTATTTTCTAGAATATAATACGCATAATATAATACAAAATAATTTTAAATTGTTACTGACAGATACAGAAACACACATAAAAATATATATATATATAAAATTTTATATATATATATATATATATATATATATATATATATATATATATATATATATAAATTAAATGGACGCATACGCACTGACCCCAAAAACCCCAAATTCGCCCCAAACTAAGACCAAGCTGGGTACAGCCGGTACTACCTAATACACCAGTGCCAAATAACATTTTCACACTAGCATTAAACCTAACTTACTTAAAAATATATAAATATCACTTTCACATTAATAATCGTCACTCGACTAATTTTAAAATTCACTCACTGACTCCTAAAACCCCTAACTCACCCCGAGTCACCCATCAACCAGACTAGGTACCGATCACCAAGTACGCCCTTTCTATACAATACTACCACATTGGCAAATATCTCAACTTAATCATCAACCCATTAAACCCCACAAACCCCACACTCACCTCAAACTAAGATCGGGACTGGCGCATCTAACCACCGGACTGGGCACAGCCGGCACCACCAGGTACGCCATGGTCATATAATACTTCCACACTTGCATGTAGCCATCTCTCTCCTTTTCCGGTTTACGAGGGAGAGTTGGCCCTCGGGAGAGGAGGGAGGCTCGGTTGTCGTTCACTGGCCTAGAATATATATGTCGATATTAGTTTTAGCCTGTCTATATATATATATATATACTTATAGTAAATCTGTAATTCATCAATGTCTGTCATGGAAGTATTATTAAAAATATATATTGTAGAAGACATTTATTAATATATTGGGATCCAAAATAGTAACTAATAAAATTTTGTGTTTGTCTGTGCGCTTGTAAGCGTAAATCTCAGAAAAGACTAATTAGATGTAAGTGCTTTTATATTTTGGCATCCTTTACCTAACATTTAGTGTTTGTTTTATTTAAAAGTTAGGACCATTTAAAATATTGAGGTCGACAAAATTGCTACAACATTTACATATATTTATTCATAAAGCTGAAATTTTAGTCTATACTGTATTATAGATATTTCCTTAAATGTGACAATGACATTAGAACAAGAAAGTAGACGAAATTAGTATATAAAATAGCGTAATTCAAGCGGGCGAAGCCGCGGGCAGGACACTACTATATACTATAAAAAAGTTAAGCTCAATTGGAATAATTGTAAAAAAAAATCTCTACTTTCATTATTTATATTGTTATAACAAACTTAGATTCATCTAAATAACTCAATATAAAAAATTAGAATATTTAATGACAATCAATTTAATAGCTTCTCATGTTTTATCAATATTGGTGTGGTGATGAAACAATACGCAGCGTTAAGTTCTGCCATTCTACACTCAATGCCTTAGAAATTCGGCGAAAAGTGGGAAAGGAGCATCATAATGGAAACAGTGTCTGCTATACGCAGGATACAGCGCGAGGCTAAAAAAATATTACTTTTTTTGTTCAAAAATACAAGCATAAAATCATTTTGATATAGTTAAAACCACATACTCTACATGCATATTCCAATCGCAATACTATTCAAATAATAAAATTTTCCATATATTCTTTAAAACTAAAAAAACAACTTTGACTCGTAATTTGTTATTAAAAAATACAATTAATAAGTAAATGTAATTTTTAAATAATCTCTGCATTCTACTGGACCCATTAAAAATCGGCTGTTTTGTACATATTTCTACAAACTAACACTAATATATGAAATATATTTTACTATATAATATATGAAAAATTATATATATATACATTAAAAAAAACATACCGTTTGTTAGGTATACAGTGTGAAGCTAACAAGAAGAAGAATAATGAGAGGAAGTGATACAAAACTCACGCCGGCTCAATAATTGTGTACAGCGCGTGTATCCTCGCGTGTAAAATCGGCCACGCCTGCAGCACAGTGGCGGGGCACTGCGATGGTATACGGTTGCGTTCCAATAGACCGAACAAGACCACCTGAAAAATTTGACGAAAAATATACATATTAGCTACTATAGCTTTAAAATGATTAAACTAATTAGTAAGAACAAATTCTTTATGGTAATTGCCATATTTATGTATGTTTAATACTGTTATGGCAATCACCTGACATAGCTTAAGTGGATAACAGTATCCACTTACAAGATTTAAAATTGGTTTATTGGTAATATATAATTTTCTCTATAAATATTGCTTATTTATGTATGCTATCATAGATTACAGAGCCTAGAAAAATATAAACGAAACTTAAATATTTCAAAATAAACAAATAGCATTTTTTTTTTTTCTAAAAATTAATCACACCCTGTGATTCACCTTATATTGTATAAAAACCGCCTGTAATTTTCCTATCTATATATATTTATATTGTTTTTATCGTTCATTTCATAAATAAAAAACAAAACTGTAAATGCAGAAAGAAAACCAAGATAGAAATTATAATTTCCTTTTTTCGAAGAGGCCTTCATCCACAGACGGGTTCAAACGAATTAATGAATAAAAAATAAAAAAAAGACAAAAATTAAATAAATAATACTGTAATTAAATTTATTATTAATATTTTTTTTTAAATAAATAAAACATTTGATTTGACTTGACTTAATTTGTCTATGATTATGAAATCAAAAATTCAATAATTTAAATGAGAAAATAATGACGTCATCTCACCTCCCAAGGATCGGCGCCATTAGTGGAGCTACCACTCCAACTGTTTTTAGAAGACGTCTCGTCATGTTGGAGACCTGTATAAAAATAAACGAATAAATAAATAAAAAAAAAATACAACTACCCATCTTCCCACAAAGCGGGGTAACCAGAGGGAACCTAATATTAAGACATTTCATATCCTATCGCATAGACGAGTAGCGAAACTTAACACCGCATTTTGTTATAGACGAGTGGCGAAACTCAACGCCGCATTTTATCAGATCGGGTATAATGAAAATAAAATTTGAATACAACCAATATGCTGTGTAGAAATTGAAATTTCTATCAATTAGTAATAAGTATCATTTATATTACTCGACTTTGCCCGTCGTGGCGCAGGGGGTATGTGCGACTGTATATGCGACTGGTTGTGGATTGGAATCACAATCGAGAAAATTAACATTTAAATAAATTCAATTTCAGGCTCTGGTAACGAGGCAGAGCGCAGCGTTGAGTTCCGCAACTCAAGATGGAATGGACCTCAAGAGTTCGGTGAAAAGCCAAAGGTGAAAAGCCAAAGGAGAACGGGAAAGGAGTGTCATAACACTAAGTTCATAACTTCCCTCTGCCTAACCTACTATGTCCGGGATATAGCAAAAAGATAAAAAAATATCATTTATATGTAATATAATTTTGTCAATTTAAATATATGACTTCCCTTTGCGGGATTTTTATTTATTATATAGCATAATAGGTCTGTCGTGGCGCAGCGGCACGAGCGCTGCCTGTAACCGACAGGTTCTGGGTTCGATCCCCAGTCGAGGAAATGAAATATTTAATATTTTCAATTTAATGTTTTCATTTCTTCGCTCTGGTAATAAGGCAAAGCGCGGCGCCACTCAACACACGCAATGCCTCAAAAATCGGCGGAAAGTGGGGAAAGGAAGTGGAACGGAGTGTCTTGACACTAGGTTGACGGGTTCCCACTGCCTACCCTGCCTTGTGCAGGATACAGCGTGAAGATATCAAAAAAAAAATAGCATAATATCGCACTCAATAATTGTAAAGGCTAAACACTTTCCAAACACGCTACAATGGCATCTTCACGTTTTATCCTGCATAGCTGTAGACAGAAGGAACATACATGCACATATTTAAGCTAAGTAGAATGCCTTATATTATTTATGGCCAAGTGAAAATTATTAAGAGAATGCTACACTCTATTATTATTTTTTATAATATTTAAAGTGTTATTCCACACTTAGGTTAAATTAGTATGTCTGATTATTACTTTAATTTTTTTAGAATAATGTAAATAGTGTTTTTTTGGCTTCAAATAGCAGGATTTGCAGAGGTAACTAGTGAACCTTATATGTTCCATTTTAGAATTGGGGCATTAAGTGTTGTTGAATGACGGATCTTAACGCCGCGCTTTGCCTTCTGAGAAATAATAACATTAAATATTTAATATCCTGGAGTTTGCAATCAAAATCGCAAACTATCACGTATATAGTCGCAAGCGTAGTCCTCTACGCAACGACAGTCATCAATATATAGTTTTCTTCAATAAATAAACTATCCAACACATAACTAAACAATTTCATCACCATTTTTAATACTAGTACATATTTATAATTTCACACGCCATACTTTTCTTCGTCCTGGCAACAAGGCAAAGCGCGGCGTTGAGTTCCGCCAGACACTAGCCGGAGAGTTAGTCTTCATCCATGTTACAGTGTAAAAGTGGAAAAAAAAAATGCCATCACCTGCAGTCCAAACAGCGTGACTCCTTTCCGCCACCCAAACTAAATCCGGCTGTCCAGCAGCCAGGACCGCTTGCTTCTCGGCGGGCGGCAGTATTGGGAGACATTTCTCCGTGAAGTGCGGCACGTGGGTGTCCGCCACGTCGATGAGTGCGGGTTCGTCTCTCGTCAGTTGTAACCTTTCGAGCAGGTATTTCGTTTCTCTGGAAAAATTAAGCATGTTAGTATACAAAAATTAAAGTAGAGTATGATTAATTTTTCCAAAAATAAATTTTCAGTAATACATTAATAATATGTAATATTAATTTTTTAAATAAAATTGGAGTAAAAAATATCCAAGAATCATTTACAGTATAGTATATAAATATTTGAAATGAAGCAGTGTACTATAATAATAAGCTACAATGAGATGATATAGGCATTCACCGTTCTGTCTGTTAGAAATAATCAACAAATCAACTATAAACAACAAGTGTGGCCACACTTTTTCATGTTTCACTTTTACACTTGTACACCTCACACTTGCACACTTGTACACAATTGTACACTTTACATTTGAACACTATATATATACAACAGACAAAATTTTACATCCTTAGAAAAAATAAATAAACAATCTCTAGAAGACATATCACTTAATATAGAGGATATTATTATAATCTGTAAATAATGCAAATACTAACAGCCCTACTATCCTTTCTACTTATATTATAAATGAATAAGATATATATTTATATTTATTATATTTTCACACAAAAACTGCTAAACAAATTTAGATGAAACTACATATCAATACAGCTTATATATCAGAATATAGATGTAGCCTATGTATGTAGTAAATGTAAAAAAAATTGTAAAATTTAACAATAAATTTGAGCGGGCGAAGCCGCGTGTATAATACTAATTGTCATACAACCTATGTCTTACCTCAAGATATGAACAGCCAGTCGCCTCGGGTAAGCTTTGCACTGGCACAGCATGACCAGGGCCAGGGCCTCAGCGCCCCTGACGACCGAGGCGAGGGGCTCCGGCCGCTGTGGGGCGGAGGTAGCGGGTTCGCCGTTCTTCCAACTAGTCACCAATTGCAACAGCATTCGGAGACCGTTCTCCACTAGCTGGGGCGATGTATCCTGTTGGTTAGATTCATTTGTGAGTCGATATAGCCTTATTAGTATTCATAAAAATAAATATATTTTTTTCTTTATTTTGAATGAATTTCTATAAATGAAATAAAACATTCTTTATATATGAAAGTGGCAATGTTAGTTAAATTTTCACACAAATTAACATATACATTTATATATCATTTCAATATTGTAACAGGTTTAACAGTAATTTATTTATATATAAATAAAAAACAATAATAAGAAAATTTAAAAATCGTCTTAAGAGAATTCAATTAACTAAAATTCAACACTAATTTCCTTTCACTTACAAAATTAATTTAAATCAACAAAAATATCAATATCCTGATCAAATCACTTCGTTAATGCGATATTTATTGAATATATAAATTATTCTTACAATATAAAAACTGTCCGTTTATCTAAAAATTACTTTAAATTTTATTAAACTAATATTAACAAGATGACTGTCGTGGCGCAGCGGCACAAGCGTGTGACTGTAACCGACAGGTTGTGGGTTCGATCCCCAGTCGAGGAAATGAAATATTTAATATTTTCAATTTAAATATTTAATATTTTCATTTAATCGCTCTGGTAACAAGGCAAAACGCAGCGTTGAGTCCCGCCACTCAACACTCAATGCGACAAATTCGGCGGAAAGTGGGAAACGTTCCCAAGTTCCATCTGCCTACCCCGCCATGTGCGGGATACAGTGTGAAGCTGAAAAAAAAAATAGCCAAAATCTCGATACAAACCTGAACCTCCTTAGCCAGGAACTGCGTGAAGCCGGCCAACACATCCTGCCTCCACTCCGGGAAATCCACTATCAGGGTCTGGAGACTCTGGAACGAGAGGCCCCGGAGCTCCTCATCCATGTGCACAGTGAGACGACAGAGGAGGTCCACCAGCTCATTGGGACTCATACCTTCGGGAATTAATCTGGAGAGGAAAGGAAATTTGAATAATATTTTATAATTTTCGCGATTACGCGTAATTTTTGGAACAATTAAGATATATAGTTGGCGGTAATTTGATATAATAATTATGTCAAATGACAGACGAATGCCACGTCAGCCTACCCGTGAACACGGACTACTGTAAAGTGTTCGAAACGTCGGGTTTCCAAAAATGTTTACAATAATCAAAATACGCGGTTAATCCGTTTAAAATAGTTTAATTTAAAAAGAACTTTGAATAGACTGACAGACAAAAACGGTGACGTTATAAGGGATTTTTTTTTTACATATATTTAACGTGAGAAAATAATAAATATTTCGGAAACACGCGTTATCATAAAATATTGAAACTGACGAAAGGATTACCTATACTTATTTTATATAAACATTTTTTTATATATATTTGTTGTAATTTACAATGCGTGTATGTATAGTAACTAAGATTTATACTAATTTTCGTTATTCAAATAAATATAATAAAAAACGGCTCTCTTTCTATCACAAACACAACGGTTTTATATAAAAAAAATGCCAAATTCATAAATAATTAAATTATAAATATTTCTCCGGTCTACTTAAATTATACATATACATCAATAAGGTTCAGACGAGCAAAAAAAAATGCATCACCAACACAGTATGGACATAGATCTTCCCACATTAAAAAAGAAATATCAATAGGCCTGTCGTGGCTCAGAGGCACAAGCGCGCTATTATAAATGCGACAGACTGCGGGTTCGATGTCCACTCGAAAAAAATTACACTTATAATATTTCCATTTTTTTCCTCTGGCAACGAGACACAGTTCGGCGTTAAGATCCGCCACTCAAATTCAATGAAAATCGGTAAACAGAACAGAGTGTCACACACAGTAGTATTTTCTCAAGTTTTCTCTACCTACCTACCGTGTCATGTAAAAAAAAAAAATCTACAAACCTAGGTATGGCCGCTACACAAGTCCTGAACAGATCGATCCTCGGCTTCCTCTCACCAGTATTGATCTCCTGTTCCTTAGTAACATTCTGCGTGTTCGTCAACATGAGGGGCCTGCCGTAGTGCGCGTCCAATGCCCTCAGGATCTCAACCAGCACCCGTCTCACATATGGAAAATACGCACTCATACCTATAGACCTGGCGGTCTCGTCTGTCAACATTTTATTTAGGAAAGTTTTCTTCACCCTCAGCGTGTTCCCTGACGGTAGCGTACCGGAAGTTCTCGGCATGGGGGGTTCCCCCTCTTTTTGCTGTAAGCTATCGGCTACAACTAGAAACGCTCTGAGACCTATAGACATACGTTCTGGTGTTAAAATAATCTTAATAGGCCGCCCGACCATTAGAAGATCAAATACAATTTCTCTCATAGCGAAATCTAAGCGTTCCTGAGCTATAAACTGTATTATTTTGACGAATATATTTAATGGCGTGTCTCTCGGCACTACGCCCTTGGATCCTTTGGGGAAAAGCGAATTCACTATGCTCTGTAGCCGGGACTGCGTTGCGGAGTTGCTTTCACATTTAATTCTTATCATGTACACCCAAAGGAGACGGTATAACGATTCTGTGAAACAAATAAACAAATTAATTTCTTATAGTTATAGGGGGTGAATAGAAATATTGTTGTTTTTAAAATATCTATATAGTTTTATTGTATAACACTGTATAATACTTTTAGGTTAATGAAAAATTTTATCGCCAAATCAAAATAATCTAGTTATAGACAGTTTTATATCAAATTAAAATACTTTGGAGAATCAAGTCAAACTCAAGTCAAACGCAAAGTAACAAAACAGAAAGCGGCGTTAAGTTCTCTTTCACTTATTTTCTACCTACTTTATTCTTATATAAATTTGTTTATTATTAAAATACATTAATTTAATTTATTTTCGTGGCGCATAAGCGTGAGACTAAACGCGATAATGAAATATTTTAATATTTTCAAATTAAATATTTTAAGTTAAGTTCCCTCTGCCTACCATGCCACGTGCCATGATACGGCCGTAAAGATAAAAAAGAGAGAGAAAAAAAAAGAGAGATACATACCCAAAGCAACTCTACACATCTTCGGATCGCGATTCTTCAAATGCGACAAGCACATAGCCAGGAAACAATGAAGGTTCGCCAGAAAGAATTGCTTCTGAGAGACGCACAATAGACAAGTAACCAAAGGGAACAGGGCCAGCCTGTGCTTGGATTTCGTACTTGTGTCTAGCGTGTGACTGTATAGCATTTCCACGAAATTCTTTAGACAGGGCACGTTCACTTCGTTTTTGACCGTCTAAAAATTAATAAAATATTGATAAACTCATCATAATGTGAAGGTGTGTGTGTGTGCACACATACATACGTATGTGTGTGTGTTTGTGTGGATGTTTGTTCTAATTTCACACGAAAACTACTGAACAAATTTGCGTGAAATTTTCTAGTAATATAGCTTATATATAATAATAACACATAGGCTACACTGTATGCAGATAAATGTTTTGTATAAAATATAAAATTAAAGCTGGCAAAGTTACCTGTTTGTTGCTAATTGATTAATTAAAAAAAATCTTATAAGTAATGCTACAATTTCATGAAATATATTTTTATGTTGCGATAAATTTGTTTAATTTTTAATTGTGATGATTGCGAGTTCAAATATCATAAAATTACCTTAAAATATTTAATTACAAATTTAATTACTAAACTGCCCGTTAACAATATGTACATACATTTAAAAAAAATCGTGACATAACATCTATACATACAATAAATCTGTATCTGATCATTGTCTGTACATGGAATGGTATTTAAAAAATATATATATATAGGGGACGTTTATTATTGAAATAAGTCTTAAAGTAGTGATTTAAATTTTTTTGCCTGTTCTTCTGTTTTACTGTTCTCAGAAACTGCTAACCATATTTAAACCCAGTTTTCACTATTATATCATACACATACACACACACACACCCACACACAAAGAAAAAAAAAGATATTAAATAAAAAAAAATAACAAGCTCACAGCGGCAACAGGCACCAGAATCTCAACGAACAGACCGGCCAACGCGTGCCTTATATCTTTATCTTTAACTTCGAGGAAATACTGAGCGCACTCCTGTAGAAACTGGAAGGACGCCTCGAACTCCTCAATGGGGACCATTTTGACTCTGAAGAATTTCATGCCCATCAACAAGGATATTATACTTTGGGTTGTATGGGGTGCGGGCTCACGGCTCTTCAGCTCCTGTAAAGTTCATATGATAATTATTAATTATATAGGTAACAAGTATATAGTCAGAGTTTTTTTTTTTCATTTGTGCCCACAATAGAAGCAAATACATAAATTAATTGAAATATAGCAATCTCTTGAAGCTATATGTTGTTATAGAAATATTATTAAAATTATGTTAAAATTTAAAACATTTAATAAAAATTTTCAATTCATTGATACAATATTTATTAAACATTCTTAAAACAACTGTTGAAAACCCTAAAAGAACTTTTATTATATTTTTTATTTCATGTATACTATAGATAAAAGGGCGGAAGGAGGGGACTTGGGAACCTGGCGTATACTCTAGGTACTATTTGTACTTTTGCTTTACCAGAGAAGGAAAATGAGAAAATATAATATACTTCATTTTCCCAAATGGGCGTCGAACTAAGAATCTAATGAATTTTCAGTCGCACTCATGAAACCTATGCAATCTTATTTATTCACACGCAACACGTTTAGCAAATTTAATATTTATTAAAAACAGACATAAATATATCTAATGGTAATGAGGCAAAGCGCGGCGTTCAGTTCCGCCACTCAACAAGCAATGTCTCAGATTCGGTGGAAAATGGGCAACGGAAGTGGAACGGAATGTCTTAACACTAGGTTCCCGGGTTCCTTCTGCCTACCCTGCCTTGTGCGGGATACGGCGTAAAGCTAAAAAACACAAAAAAACAAATAAATATACCTTCAATTCCAGGGTAAAACGTTTCCTAACAGACGCAAAACGCGACTGCGCCAACACGCCTATCACTTCTGCGTACAAATCTGCTATTATATGAACATTCGCCGCATTCGGATTAGACTGGAGGCTGGAAGAATATTATTATTATTATAAATAATTTTATTTATTTTCTAAAAAATGAGAGCACAGAGTTAGGTTACTTAGTTTTTTTATTAATATACACATATAGTTTAACACCAGTCTGTTTATCATTCAGATATTCTGATATGATTTTTCAAATCAATTATTTGAAAATATCATACACATAATAAGTTATATACATATACATATAAAAATTCATTAAAACGTATATACAAATCCTTATAAATACAAAAATCTCAATAAAGATGAGAGTGTTCATTCTTACTACCGATGCAAATATAAATTTGTTCTGTCTGTGTGTCGTTTTCATTTTTTTTTTCATCGAAAGCCTTACACATCGCTGTGGCAGTATATCTACATATCTCAGTTTAAGAGCTATAAGCTTTGCCAAGACAAAATATTGACATTTTGGGTCAGAAATTTTTCAATTTTTTTTTGCTATTACAAATTTCAACTAAAATTTCAATACTCACCCCTCCTTATAATTGAACCGTTTGAACGCAACATTCTCTATATACTGCACCAGATCCTCATGCCCGGGATGGAAGGGCAGCTGCCTTAGAACTTCGATAAGGGCCAAGCAAAACAAAAACTCTACGGCCAAATCTCTCCTCTCTGCTTGTAATTCCTCGTTAGATCTCTCCACTTGTTCCGGATTGGTGCCGCTGCCTGACACTATTGATATTATACTGGAAATAGAATAAATTATAAATTACTTAAATAAAAGAAGCATCAATAATGTATAAAAATTTTGAAATGAGTAGGATTTGAACCCGCGCTTTTTGGAAGCCGTCCAAGCATACTGATCACAAAACAATACTTTCATATCAAGTCGCTATCTTGTATACGAGTTTACAACTTAATATACCTTTTTGCTTTTGACATTATTTAGAAGAAAAGAAAGATTTTTTTTAACTTCACGCTGTACCCCGCACATGGCAGGGTAGACAGAGGGAACTTGGGAACCTAGCTAAGACACTCCGTTCTGTTAATTTATGTATGGAAGAAATCTTTTAGCAATGTCTTAAATGAAATCTTTACATTTTCTTTCTAACTTAAGTAAATTCAGCAGTAGACATATAAGGTAATAATTTAATGATAACAAGTGTTAATAAAACTTATTGGAATTCATTTATATATTTATTAAAATTGAGAAATTATTTTTTAAAAAATCATCACATGATTGATTATTTTGATATTATTTTCATGTGATCCTCACTTTTGATGTAAGAATTAGTGATTAATTAATTTAAAAAAAAAACTGTTTTTTTTATACTTTTTCAATTAATTCTGCAAAATTAAAATATAACAAATTTAATATAGATAAGGAGTCATTTGAAAAATAAATTATTATTTATTTTTATCACGATACAAATTTCTGTAAGAGGCCTGTCGTGCCGCAGCGGCACACGCGTGTGACTGTAACCGACAGGTTGTGGGTTCGATACACACTCAAGGAAATTACTTATTTAATATTTATAACTTAAATTTTATATTTATTATTTAAATATTTAATGTTTCATTTCTTCGCTTTGGTAAAAAGGCAAAAGCGCGGCGTTGAGTTCCGCCACTCAACACGCAATGACTCAAATTCGGCGAAAAGTGGGGAACGGAAGTGGAACGGAGTCTCTTAACACCAGGTTCCCAAGTTCCGTCTGCCTACCCTGCCATGTGCGGGATACAGCGTGAAACTGAGTGAGTGACAAAGTTTCACTTGATACGTTTAATACACGTACAAAAATACAAAATGGTGGACTAATTTCATAATTAATTAGTACTTAAAAAAACTGTTTAACAGTATCTTAGAATTAAAAAAAACAATATCTGGACATATATAATAACTGTATATTTATAAATAGATACAAAACGAGTGTCGTTAGCTGTTACCCCGCTCTCATTGATTATTCAATTAAGAAATCGATCCGAAAGCAATTAACGTCAAACTGAAGACCGACATATGAAATCCTTTTACATCTTTCATTAATTTTAAGTAAGCATTTGTAGTAAATGTTTCATATTTTTGTTTTACTGATAATATATTTTTGATTTATTGAAAAAATAGTAATTAATATTTTGAAATAGAGGCGTATTTTGGCGCGACAGGTTATGGGTTCGATATCCACTCGAGGACATAAAATATTTAATATTTTCATTTCTCTCTCTCTCTCTCTCTGGTAACAAGGTGAAGCACAGCATTGAGTTTTGACACTCAACATGCAATATCTAAAATTCGACGGTAAGTGGGGGGACGGAACAGAGTCCCATATGCGGAATACAGCGTGAAGATGACAAACAATTATACAGAAGATTTTTTTTATGGTTAAAAATAATTAACATTAGTTGCGGTATGCGGTATCACATAAAATTAAATAAAAACTTTTACTATGTATTCACTACGAAATTTTCACAAAATTTATGCCTTTATAAAATTATTTTATTACATACATAGATAAATAAATCAATATCGGCATCACAGGGAATAAACATAATAAAGCAAATTAAAAAAAACACATACGAATATCAAATTAGACCTTACGTAGTCTATATCTTGTACATATAATAAGTTATAATTTGTGTACGTTTTTAAACGACTTCTAAAAAACCTGAATTACTCTACTCCATTTCACACTGACTCCGCACATGGCAGGGTAGGCAGAAGGGACTCGGGAACCTATTGTTAAGAAGTTAGGTTCCCCACATCCCACCGAATTTGTGGCATTTTGTGTTGTGCATGGTGGAACCGAACGCACAATCGGGATAAATCTGAATTAACATAATTAAATATCAAGCTCACCCTTTATTTCTAGAATCTTGGTGTGGTTTTTTCGCTTGTTCATTTAATTGTGGGGATTCCGCCATCTGTCTCTCCAGCCAGCCGAAGAGAGCTCTGAGGAGAGACGGGAGACAGTGTTCAGCCACTGTGCCGAAAGCGGACAGAATCTGGTCTAATTGGGGATCTTCTCCGCGTTGCAGGGTTTTATTTAGAGGCTTTTCCTATAAAAAAAAAAGTATAATTAACAATATAATTACTTTATGACAATTATTATATTTATATTTGAGGGCTTTGCGAGGGTTTCACAAAAAGCTTGGCGGTGATGTGACGCTAAACTCAAGCCACATTCCCACGAGAGTTCAATGAAAAGAGGGGAGCGGAGTGTCTGAACACTAGGTTCCGAGGTTCCCTCAATCTACCCTAGCGGGATGAAGCGTGCAATTGGAAAAAAATAACAGAACAAAGTACATTCACTGCCAAATGAATGTAGTTAGTAACTATCAAAAGTTAAAGTACTGATAAGCATTTATTATTAGACAAAAACATTATGGCACAAAACCACAATGCTTAGGATCGCAAATAATGGTTGAAAATAAAAAATTAAATTACACATAAAAATATATTTTTTTATTTATTTCTAGTTATTTATTTACTTTTATAAAACGACCCATCCCCAACACAGGTATATTTGATTACTTATTTCAGCGAAAGTGGGGAACGAAAGTGGAACGGACTGTCTTAACACTAGGTTCCCGGGTTCCCTCTGCCTACCCCGCCTTGTACGAGATACAGAGTGAAGCTAAAAAAAAATACAGCGTCAAGCTATTTCAGACAGTAAGTATGTTAAAAAAAAAAATTAAATTTCGCAGTTTCTTTTATTACAATAAATTAAAATATATCACCAATGCTTCAGCCATGACCGCCTCCATCTTCCTCTCAGCTTGCACAGTGAACTCCGTGAAAAGTAACCTCATGACATACTCCCCCGGCCTCAGGTCGGCATCGGAACTGGCGACCATCGCCCCTTTGTTCGGACCCCACGGCAGCATTGAGCCTAGTACCACCATCTTTTTAGTTATATTCAAATAGAACATTCTCATTTTCTATATTGTTATATTGTTTCTATACCAAACTGGACTAAAGTCAGTATTGAGTATGGACAGATTATAATAATTTTCCTGTTTCCTTAGTTCATATCGATTATATTAATAATATTTAACGATTCATATTTATTCTGTAAACGGTCACATAATGCTTTGCCTCAAAGTTACTAGAAACACAATTCTATATATTTCGGTTGTTAAAGCTTTTAAAATAAATGGAATTTGTTTACAGAAATACGAGCAATCAATTCAAAGATTTGAAGCCCTTATCACAGTGGGTATAACTGCTTAAATAACAGTGAACAAAAGAACAGCGAAGGAGAAAAAGACTGTGAAGGTCGTTTGGTTAGATCGCCAATGGGGTAATAAATCCTTAAATAAGACTTATTAACTTAAAATGCATATATATAATATGAGGCCTGTCGTGGCGCAGCGGCACAAGCGTGTGACTGTAACCGACAGGTTGTGGCTTCGATCCCCACTCGAGGAAATGAAATATTTAATATTTTCAATTTAAATATTTAATGTTTCATTTCTTCGCTCCGGTAATAAAGCAAAGCGCGGCGTTGAGTTCCGCCACGGGAACGCAAGTGAAACGGAGTGTCTTAACACTCTCGGTTCCCTTTGCCTACCATGCCTCGTGTGGGATAAAAAAAATCGTGCGTGAAGCTATAAAAAAAAAATAAGTATAAACTTATATGTATAATACATATAAAATAGCTTCTCTTATACCTGATGTATGTATGCTTCATCAAAAATTGTAAAGCAATGCCTACCTCGTGTAGACACAAGTGAAGCAAGCGTAGTGCCCACAGCCCTCACATCGGGCGCGGGCTTGTCCTGGAAGCAGGGCTCCGTAGTCATGTCGTCATTGCGAGGGTGCTCCGATATCACGCTGTCGGACTCCGCCTCGCTGGAGACCATGGACGATGGGGCTTCCTCTGTGCCTGACGCTATAGGACCGAAGAGGTATATGTGTAATTATTTTATTTCTTTATTTTATTGTAATATATTTTTAAAGTCATCACAATTTTTTATACTAATTTGTTTAATTTTTTTACTATTGCTTTTTGAGGCTAATCTAAGGTATTAATCAATATGGATTCCACTAATCTGTACATATACTCTTTTGTTATATATTAAATTATATTACTATGTACAGATTTTATCTTACTTAAAGTTTTATTCTCTTTTTAATATATTTTATATATCATTCGCACAGGTTAACGAAGCACCAAACAAAATATGCAAAATATCAAGCATTTTAAAGTGACAATGATGGCAAGTGAAAAACAGTAGGCAAGCTATGAAATACAAACCTGACGCATCTTCAGGGTGACCGTCTGAGGGTATTGTACTCAGAGAGTCCGACTCTTCCGACGTCATCATATTGTAATGAAAGTTAGAAATCTGCTAGAATGGATCTATAGTTGAAGAGTGATTATGTCACTAAAATAGAAAAAAAAAACACTTCACAGAAATAATAAAACAAAAAAAAACGATTTGTGCTCATCAATGGTTTGGTAAAGTATGTAACATTAAGCTTAGTATGTGTGATCAGCAGAGCTTTGCAAGCACAAGTCAATACACAATGAACATTGAATTATTAACGACAACAAATAGCATTTTATTATAGAGCTTATAGCTTTAATGTTATTACATATATAAAATGTGCTCAGTTTATTTGTTAAAAGAATGTAAAAAAATCCATAAATGTAGATAGAATGTGTTAAAATATAATCTTATGAATTGATTGTTTCTCACAACACAGGCTTAGCAATGATCAAAGTATGCATGTAAAGTGCAATACAGAGTATCTATACCTTTAATAACATCATTAGATAACACTCCAATCTGCAACATTGTGCCTAAAACCAAAACCATTATTACACAATTTTATTTAATAAATAATTACTATGCATGAAAAGAAATGAAGTTTAATAGAAACAAAAATAATTTGCAAATAGAAGATAGAAAATTTTAGCTATTCACAATTCAATAGAGTATTTTACATAAGTGTAACATGAAATAATATTAAAAACACTCGCATCAGCTATATACTAACTAAAAATGGTGATAGGAATGATATAAGACATAAGTAATAAAAAATTAACTTCCAAAATTCATATGTCATATATCTTGAATAATGTATAAAAAAAAGTTAAAATAAATAGCAAATATAATATATATGTCAATAGCGCACAGCTCCTGTAACAATCATTCAATTAGAATTGTATAGAATCATAATTGAATGATAGAGATCTAGTTCTAGTACTTAATATGATAGTTTTTATTAGCTTCATATTGTATTCTGAACAACAAGGAGGGTAGTCGGAAAGGCAGATAAAAAAATTGTAAAATAACAGATTAACTAGTAGCAAGCTATTGAATTATCATAAAATAGTGCTTAGGATATATATAATTGATATGCCACTTCACATAGAATATTTGAAAATTTGGTAGAAAGTAAGGAACAATGTATTTGTGTGACACTCTTATAAGACAGGGAGGGAAACCTCCCTGTCATATACGAGATACAGAGTGAAGCAAGAAAAAAATAAAAATAAATAGAAAAGGAAATGTCTATCAGCTTTAAGTGTATATTATATCATTGCCACTCACACCACTGATTTATTGGTGAGTCATTCCACTCAATGATAGATGTAGGGCAATTCAATGCTTGGTTTCTCATATACAAAGATAATCATTCTAATTTTCTTTATTCAAATAAACTTTTGTACTTTAAAATTTAAAAATAAATTTATATTTATGGTCACTAATATTGAAATAATTTTAAATATTTTGAAAACTACTAATCATTTTTTAAAGGCATGATGAATCGATTAATAAATTAAGCACATATAACACTTATTTTACTTTTTAATTTAATTATGTAAACAGAAAATTTGACATATACGTAAATGAGTTTATAGAAATAATATTACTATTTATATATTTCAAAATTTCGAATAAATCGTATATAAGTTAAAAAGAACTGATTGATTTTAAAGATAATTATAAAATATTTTCTTTTGTTACACCATTATTACAGTTACGTTAACAGAATTTTATCTAAAAGTACTTTTTGGTCTGTTTAGTAAATAAAAAAGTCAGAAAAGGTTATGATAAAACGACAACATCAAAAACAAAAAGAGATGAATGAAACAAAATACGCTAAATATTAAATTGGATAAACAAGCTGAAATACGTTAAAAATACCTATTGTTTTAGCTCGGCATTTGTGCTGCAATCACTTGAAATAACAACATATTGATAGTAAAAACAATATAATCCAGTACAATAAATTAAAATTTGATCAAATTTTCCACAATCACGCCGTCATTCGCAAATTAATAGATTTAGTTAGTTTTTGATACAGATTTTAGCATTTATTTGACACATTGGTTTACACGGCAAAATTACGTTTACCCGTTACGTTAGAGAACTTTTTAAGGTCACTGGACTATAGAATTAAATCGATTTATATTGTCTATGACAGAGCACTAAAACGTTCCTTCCTACGGAGCGTATTAGCAAAATTAAATATTTGTAAAAATAAAGTACAAATAAATGTATGTAATTTAATAAAATTTCATGTTATTATAAGATTGAAATATTAAGAGGGATTTTCGATCCATTAAAAAATATTTGTACTTTTTGTTTGCTTATCGTCTCGGGGAGTATACAAGGTATGTTTGTAAATTAACAAATGTAATTCTTCCTTGTATTTTTATGGCCAGAAATGGTTCATATATTTATTTATTATTGTGAAGAGATCTTAAAACATCATCGTTTTGATATTTTATTGATTTTATTTATGTATAAAGAGTATGTACTTAATAAACAATATTTCATTATATTACATTTATTTTTTCGCATATATTATTAATAAGGAATTGATACCGTTATTAGGCCTGTCGTGGCGCAGCGGCACAAGTGTGCGACTGTAATCGATAGGTTGTGGTGTTAATATTTTCAATTTAAATGTTTAATGTTTCATTTCTTCACTCTGGTAACTAAAAGCGCGGCGTTGAGTTCCGCCACTTAACAGGCAATGCCTCAAATTCGGCGGAAAGTGGGGAACGGAAGTGGAACGGAGTGTCTTGCCACTAGGTTCCCAAGTTTCCTCTGCCTACCTTGCTATGTGCGGGATACAACGTGAAGCCGAGTGAGTGAGTGATACCGTTATTGCTATATGAACACGTTATTGCTATTAACATTCAATCAGGCATCTACTCTTGTTATTTCAATATAATAAATATTTTTATTTTAATTAGGTTAATTGGAAAAAGTAATAATAAAATTATTGTTTATTTTATAATTATTTCAATTTAATAAAAATCAAATCTTTAAAAATTTTAATATATCAGCTTCATGCTTTATGGATGCGTACATGGCAGCAAAAGAAGAGAGAACTCCAACCTTGTGTTAAGACACTCCGACTCCGTTCACCGCCACTGTTTAATACTGTTACTATACTGTTTTTCTATTTATATTATTATATTTTATTGTAAATAGAGGTATATAATGATTACCAGGATATAGTAATTTTTCTAATTTAATCATTCTAACTTCATATACACCGTACAGTTTTCTACATGGACGTAGGAAGAGGGGGGCAGGGTGGTCCGTGCCTACACCAGAATACTCATATACCTACCCCAAAAATGTATTAGCAAAAAATGTAAAAATAAAAACCTTTACACCAAGTGATATACTGATGGCTGAAGGTCAGACTCCCCCACGGAAATTATTCAAGATATACACTCACGGTGATGTACGTAATTTCTATACGACATGTAAACAATATTATTTATACAAACAATACAAATGTTATTTAAAAAGGAATTTATTTCATTATTTATGATTATGTTACTAGTAACTGTTCAGTGCGAAACGTTAGACGAATTTACCAAGAATAATATAAAAGAAATAATATAACCTACTCAGTTCTAAACAAAATTCGATCGTTGTACCTGAGGAAAATTGTTTAATTGCAATATTTACATCATTTTTTTTTAAACAATTTCTTAATCTAATTGCATCAAATTTACTTATTCATTAAAATAATATAGAAAAGAGCACCTTGTTTATAACAGAATATCAAATGTCTGTAAAGGTTAATACCAGGTGAGACGAGCAGGTGAATGCCACCGAGGACGCTCGAAGTTTCTAGAAACAAATAATATTTCAGAAAATATTCTTCTAGAATATGTAATGTATTATTATATTTAAAAGTTATAGTAAGATAGTATTTTAAGTAAGTATATTAAACAACTAAACACTATAGTTTTTTTTGTTTAACGATATTTATATGTGGATATAGATTATAAATGGTAATTATTTATTTTATGTATAAAATACTTCTTTTGATTATTGCAAATAAAAAAAGAATCACATGCATTATTTATATAGTGTTTTAAGTTTTATGATTTCCGCGATTTGTTTTCGTCGTATTGTATTTTCATAGTAAAAGACCATAGCAATTAAATAAAAAGAAGACGCATTTTTTTTCTTTCGAAATGGTTTATTTAATATACACGATAAGAATATCATTATGTAGGTTTCTTCATTAAATCCAACGAATAAATATTTAGTTGTTTTCACAGAGTAAATTCCTACATACTGTACCGGTTGATATAATATACAGATCTTCTTCTAATAATCAGATTTCTTGATTTTAGGCAAAATTCTAATATAGTATCTTCATTATTAAATGTACTTACTAGTTTGTGATGTTTTAAATAAAATAAAATGTTAAAAAAACTGAAACAGCAAGCTTTCATAAAACTGACACCATGCATACCACGTTTTTTTACACTGCAAAATATTTTTTATTTATTTACACTACGTACGTATTCTTTATTCAAGTTTTTTTTTGTTTAAAAGTTTTTTTCTTATTATTTAACGGCGTAATAAATATTTTGGGCCCATGCTGACTGCTTCGGAGAAAGGAGGACCTGAAAACCGGTGATCCTATCTGAAAAACTCTACCGAAAGCCATAAAACGAGGAATCGCTAATTCTGAAGGTAGTAAGAAAATAAAATGTGTCAAAATTGGTGGAAAGGAGTGTCTGAGGAACGGAAAGGAGTGTCTTAACACTAGTTTCTCAAGTTCCCTCTGCCATGTGCGAGATATAGCGTGAAGCTAAGTAAAGTAAATAAGTATATAGCAATAATTTATTTCATATCGTTGCATTTTTATCGATTCACATCGATCTTATGGCCATTCCTACCTAATAGCTATTCAACATAAAAAATTCAATTAAATCTGTCCAGTAATTCAGATGACATACGAACACAGAGATAAAATTTATAATAGAATTACATTTTTTTTATTCTCTAAATAGAGTTTCCCTATATATATTTAGGTAATATATTAACACAGTCTTTTACTGATTTTTTATATTATAGAAGAACGCATATTTTAAAATAAGACACAATACATTCTCAGATGTTGATTCTCATTTCTCATCGAAATCCAGTTTGGTAACGAGTCTTGTTGCGTGCGGATGTGCCTTAACGCTTGGTAAGTAGAAGCCATATAATAATTTAGTTCATTAATATACAGTAATCTGATACGTTTTAGTTTACTTATATTATATACCGACATTAGTGACTTAGTTGCTGATACAGAGCGAAGCAACAATAGGTAATTTGTAACTTAGTTGTATAGTCCTACTGAAAACACCTTTCGACGGTGTTTTTAGCGTGATTTTGTATTTTTTTAAGGTTTTTTTTATGTTTAAATTAAGGAAAGCTTTGTGAAAGTTTCCTTAGTAAATATAACTATTCTTATTAGTTTGCTTTATTATATTATATTGTTGGTATATCTAGTATTTATTTTCCAATATGTTCTAGAAGTCTACATGCGACCACGTGAGATAAATTATAGTAAAAAAAACTAATATTATTATTTTGATCACGAGGTAAATTATTTTATTATTTACAGTTTAAACAAAAATGTCTAAGAAAAATGGATTAGAAGCAGCCACGCCAAGTAAGTCGGATGCCACCGAAACGACTCCTCTCGTGTCTAAGGTAGGTGTACCAGCAGTCATTTTTTAACGAAATACTGCCTATGTTATTTATTATTATTTTTTTGCTGTTTAAACTAAAAGAAAAATAGTTCTTTGTAAATTAAATTTGTTTCATTCAAAATGGTAATTACTTTTGCTAATATTTTAAGCTGAAGAGATTTATTTAATTTAACGCTTTCATACTAGGAATTACTTGTTAAAATGTTATCATTTATAGATCAATGATTTTAATATAATGTACTAAAAAAAAAGTGCGGCGTTTGGTTCCGCAATTCAACATTTACCCTTATACTGGACCCAAAATGACAAAACCAAGCAATCTAACTTGCTTGTTACATGCTTATTAAAATATTTTTTTCATCAAATTAATTTGTATTAATATAAATAGATCTTTATAAATAGCCGTGTGGTTTTAATAATGTATTCATAAATGAAGAACGACACTTTTAATCGCAGTAACCGGTTTAATAATTTCAAATTTAAAGAAGCTATCGATGTTCTAGCGTCTGACATATATGTTGCGCAACGATTTAAGCATACCTAAGAAAAAACTTTTATTTAATAGTTTTTTGCATAACTGTGCATACATAATATTAAGTATGGCTCCGTTTTCTACGGAGTGAGTTTGGGGAAATATATTAAGTGCCTTAGGCACTTATTAGGTATATAAAGCTTATTTACAACTGTTTGGTTATTAATACGCATTATAAATGAGTCAATTAATTAATGTTTAAATTATAATGCTCTTTGTAAAAGTAATATTTTAGGGAATTCATTAAATTAAATTAAAGACGCCATTTCTATAATTGGATTACAAAATTTCATAGATTATGGCTTATTAGCGCTGTATATTTATATTTAAGACAATATAGGTTTTTAAATTTGATGATTTTTGATGATGCGACTGTTTTTGGTTCACTACTCACTCTCCGGCAGAGTAAAGTTAAAAAAGTAGAGCACAATGTTTAGTGCCTAGCAAGAATTTTAAATTAATAAAAAAGTGACTAACAAAAATGTTAGAGAAATATTTTTTTTATTTACATGTCAATAATATTAAAATTTTCTTCTTATACAAATAATAAGTATTATATACCTATTGTAGTAAAAATTGGTTTAGCCCAGTCTTTGTCGAGCACGGGATTAACAAATGGGCACAACCCTAATTAGCTGTTGTGTATGTTCTAGAAATAATATGTACGTTAGAACAATTTTCTACCTTATAATATGTATAGAAGTATTGAATTTTAGTTAACTATAGTTTTAAATACTAACAAGCCACAGCCATTCAACCGCAACTTGGTGTCAATGTGAGCTGTATCGAAATTAATGTAGGTGCATACTTTCATTTTCATATATTCTTGTTTACTCCGTACAGCCATATTTAGTATATGATATTGTTATTATTACATGTATATTGTGCAACCTTTGTCTGGTCTAAAATTAAAACATTCATTTTTTTATTTTTCTCATTTGAAATGAGTTTTTTTAACCGACGACGCAAAAAAGGAGATGTTATAAGTTTGACCTGTGTGTGCCTTCTCCACTGTAACTCCTAAATTAGTGAAACTATTAGCGTGCGGTCTTTTTTAATCGTTAGACCTGACCATTGCGGTGTTTTCTTAAGTGCAGTTTAAGAGCTACTAGCACTTTATCAAGATAAAGTGGTGATTTTTAGTCAGGGTACGGTCAATTAAATGTATTCTTTACATTTAATTTTTTATATGATGCTTTTATATGAAATGCATTAGATATCATAATTTAAACAGATTATTTTATTAAAATTGTATTTTTTGGACAAATCACATCCATATAATAGTTGGTTGACGTTTATTCAACTCTTCAAATAGGTTCCGAGGTTCCCTCCGCCTGCCATTTGCCTTTACCTTTTTCGTATATAATTATTTACATGAAGATAATGAAAAGTAACCTTACCTCGAGTGCCATATTGATATAATTTTAAATCATTTTATTTTTTTTTTACCGATACATATTCTGTTTTGTGTCCTCATAATATTTACATTCACTTTTTGTAACAACAGTATTATCAAAATAGTACTTTTTAAGTGGTCTTTAAGTTTCCACGCAAATTGTATATATAATTGATATATAATTTTACCTAATTATAACTAACGCAGCTGTTTATTTATACATATATACTTATATAATTTTCCATAATTTTATATTATTTCTTTTTATCCAATTTTCAAGATATTGCGTATGTGTTAAGAATGTCTTCATTGCACAGTGGAATAGTGTCTGTTGCTACGATGGATGTAGGTTCTATGGATGAAGACATTAAAGCAATTTTCATTCTTGCTCCGAAAAAACAAACCGCCCCCCTCATTTCCTCTACTCAGCACTTAACGTCTAGAATTTACATTTGGCCAAAAAGATAAAGCTAAAAATCATTAGAAAGAACAAAAATCGACCTTAATTTTATTTTATATATCTATATAATAGAGAATACAAATCTTAGGAGGCTATTAGTAGATTTACCCTTTAACCAGATGTAATACTTATAATAAATATATATTAAAAGAAAAAGAAGAGAAGAAGAAGAAGAAGAGACGAATAAGAAGAACGGAAGAAGACCAAGAAGAAGAAATATATATTAAACAATCTCTAAATAGGGGGGGGGGGGGGGGGGGTTTTTTTATGGTTTTTTTTTTTAAAAAGGCCCTAGTTTTTTTTTT
>DWMZ01000323.1:0-25536 GCA_018249855.1 Eueides tales michaeli | reverse complement strand
TATTCTCATAAAGCATTTATTCGTTGCTACAATACTTTAATTATTGACATGCTTTTGGCTCTGCCTATTGGTTCAATAGTTAGCGAATGCGATTGCATAACCTGCTCGTGGGTTCCTGATTTTATTATGTAGAATATCTATGTATGTAGGTAGGGTGAAAGAAGGAACTTGGAAACCTGGTGTTAAGACACTCCGTTCCGTTCCCTATTTTCCGCTGAAATTAAAGCATTGCGTGTTGAGTGACGCAACTCAACGCCGCGCTTTGCCTTGTCACTGGTGCAAAGATATGAAAATATTAAATATTTTATTTCTTCGAGTGGGGATCGAACCCACAACCTTTCGTTTAAGGTCTACGCCTGGCTTCAATATTATTATATTCTTATTTTGCTAACAATATGAATATAAGTACGTATAGATTTAATTCGATATAATTATGTATATTTTTTGTTAGTTTTTTTTTCTTTATCAAAAAGCCAAGTATGATTTTACAAAACATATTTACTATAGGGTTAGATTTTTTACGAAATTATTTTTTTCTCTTTCGACCAAAAATCCACATATAGCGTGTGGAGTGGTTTAACTTAACTCCGTACCATGTCTTATCCGGATGTCGATTAAAATGAAGTTTTTAATATATTTAAAGTGATATTTTACACTTAGGAAAGAAAATAGGTTTATAAAAAATTAAGTGAGTAACAAAACCCGACACGAGGGAACCTCAGTGTCGAGGTTCCCAAGATCCCTTTACTACCTGAGCTGAGCTGAGTGTATGAGTGATATAGAGATTTAAACGTAAACGGTATTAGAACCCGCGCCTATCTTAAAATCAAGAAACTATAGAAAGAGTTCAAATTATTTATACGTTTTCAAAAATACTTAAATGAAATTATTAATAATATTTTATTACTTATTTACTTAGCTTCACGTTGTATCCCGCAGATGGCGGCCTAGGCAGAGGGAACTTGGGAACCTAGTGTTAAGACACTCCGTTTCCCCCTTTCCGCCGATTTTGAGGCATTACGTGTTGAGTGGCGGAACTCAACGCCGCAATAATATTTTATGACTATATTAAAAACTCACATTCCATTTGAATCACCGCTGGACAAATAAAGTAATCGGGTTTTCTATTTCAACGCCGCACTTTGTAGTCTAGGAGGTCAAATCAATATAAGTGACGACCTTAGAAAATAAGAGGCAATACAAAGTGTATGCACGTAGCACCGTTGTGCAACGTTCAAGGAAAAAATATTCACATCACTCACACAAGTAATTTCGTTTGTTATATAGTTGTTTGATTTTTTGTCAGTATAATTATCTATAGTATACTTATAATAGTAATTGTAGATGAAATTCAATTTTCATTTTGTTTTGTATGTAAGTAAAATATAGAGTTCCGCCACTCAACACGCAATGCCGCAAATTCGGCGAAAAGTGAAGAACGGAAGTGGAACGGAGTGTCTTAACACTAGGTTCCCAAGTTCCCTCTGCCTACCCCGCCTTGTGCGGGATACAGCGTGAAGCTATAAAAAAATAAATTAAAGTATTGTGTAAAAGCTACAGCAAAATTGAAATTTGATTTTGTGCTTAAAGGGATATAAAATGTTTCAATGTTATTATTGTCAGCCTTTTATTGTATTATTCTACTGAAAAAATAATGACTCCTGTTAGTTAGTCATAAAAAAAACTGGTTTAAATCCTAACTTCGGTTAAAATATATGACTAATTTAATGTAACATTCATTAGTTCTTTTATATAATTTATATATTTTTTGAAAATTTAAAAACGCCGATGTCCACTTTTCCTCAGCCCACCCTATTACGTACAGGATACAAAGACTTAAAAAATAATATATAAAATATTTGATTTATTTTTAAATTTCAAATATTAGATGATATTTGAGAACAGTCGTGGTGCAATGTCAATAGCATGTAATTGTAAACGAGGTAATAATAATGATTTATTTAATATTTTTATATTAAATATTTAATGTTTTCTGTACTCTGGTTACAATGCAAAGAGAGTCGTTGAGTTGCGCCACTCACATGATGTGCCTCAAATTCAGTGAAATTTAGGAATGGTAAGTAAGTGGTATTTGACCAAGTTCCCAAGTTCCCTTTGCCTACCCTGTCATGTGCGGTATACAGCGTGAAGCTAAAAAGAAAAGACGACGTAAAAAATAACGGTGATTTGTTTGAAATTTAGAATATAACAATATTTAAGTCACTAACAGACATTGTACCGCGGTGTATCAGAAATTGTGGCGGAACACAACGCCGCATACGATAAAATATTTACACAATAAACAATTTATTTATATATATTACAACATTTATAATAAAATTACGAAAATAACTTAATTTTAAACGTTTCCCATAATATCGTATTCGTAATACATAGTTAAAGTAATATACTATTGAGATCTAATAAATTATTTTACCAAATTAGAAAATTTAATAGTTCCACACAAAGCTTAGATTTATTACTGTTTTTTTTTCTGGTAAACCTTGAGAATGAGACTTCCAAAAACGTTTCAAACAAAGCGGACTCACTTTGCTAATCGATTCATAGCCTGACCGTGAAATTTATAATTAATTTTTGTCGCCTTTCGTTTCTCAACTGCGATATTTTGGTCTACATTTCACGATCATTAAATTTTATTGAATCATTAAATTAAAATTACTAATAATTGTCAAAATATGGTTAGTGTGATATTATAGCTTAAATTAAAGAAAATAGTTTATATTCAGCATAGCGGCGTATCTGGCTATCGGCCGTAGAAAATTAATTTGTCCGATGAAGACTTGCTGATTCTAAAGTACTAGCAAGGTAGGCAGAGATATTTTGAAAAATTCAATATTTCATTTGAAAATATTAAATACTAGCTGTTACCCGCGACTTCGTCCGCGTTCTTTATTTTGGTCATAGTGACTTATACATAAAAGATAGATACCTATATGCAGTCGCGGACTTTTATTTAGAACTGTTTAAGATAAATAATCCTACAGTAATTATCTTTGTGTAACTCCAACGATAAAAAAAGTTTTTTTTATGATCGGTTTTCCCATCTTCAAGTGATCTGAGGAACATACGTATTAAGAACCTCCTCCTTTTTTGCAGTGGGTTAATAAAATGAGATGATAGTCAGACACAGATCTCCCATTTGTTTTATTATACGAAAAAATCTGTGCCTTTCAAATTTGAGGGTTGCCCTCGATTTCTCCAGGATTTCATCATCAGATCCTGATCTCCTTACCTTGGGACCAATTTGAATAATATAAGAATTTTGAAAATCGGTCCACCCATCCTCGGGTAATCGGGGAACATACATAAAAGAATCTCTTTTTTTATGTCGGTTAAAAGTCCCTATAAATTTTAACTTATAACTTATTTTATTCTGATATACTGCAAAGTTTCATGAAAATCCGTTCAGTAGTTTTTGCGTGAAAGAGTAACATACACACACACATCCGTACAAACTTTCGCATTTATAATATTAGTAAGATAAGATTTCATTACTTCTGGGTATCGAGCCCACAACCTGTCGCTTTTTCAGTCACACGGCCGGTCACCTGTGCTACCACGGCATAGTGGCATTTATTCTTGTACCTGGTGATTGCGACAACAGCGTATGGCACTCCAGAGGAGCTTTTTCAATGATGACTACAGACTTGTACTGACTTGTTGACTTGTTAGATCCTTAAACAGATTGATAGTGAACATGGGTACGTTGTCTCCCCTTTCTGCCCCTCTACCCTTCCCTGCTTGCATGTGGACCAGTTACAGAAAATTTGGGGGAGGCTGCCGTGATGGGTAATGAAGGATTGATATAATCCAGGTCTCGTCCACTGTCAGTATTTTAGGTCTACTTTTAGTATCATTTATGAGGATTGAAGCGATCCTTCAGACTTTGTTCTTAGCGTCCTTGGTGGTCTTATATATATTGGTGGTCTTATATATTATAAGGTGATCTTATTTATGAGGTCCTCAGCTGTTCCAGTAGTTCCAGTTGGAAGTAGATTATCGGAAATAAGGTTGTGAATGACTGAGGAAGTTTTTTAGCCAGAAACGCCGTTGAGCAGTCTCCCATTAGTTAATAAGGTCAGTAGTGCTACTTCTTTCTGTTCAATATGATTTCTCTATGATTTTAGGAATTCAATCGGATATGTTCTATACTTGGGTCAGTTAGTCTTGTTACCAGAAAGAGGAAGTTCTATAATTGGATCATATAGTCATATTACAAGTAGGACGAAATAAAAATATAAAATAAATTCACCCGAATTGGAATCGAACACAAAATCATTACGTTAAAAGTCAAATAGTGAGGAGAATATCACGCCGACAGCCTCAAAAAACTACTGTACATAATACTTTTGTCGTTTATCCTAGTAAAAAGTTGACTCATATTAAATTCATATAAATAGTCCCCTGCTATAGTTACATTGTGTGTTTTCCAATAAATACAGCAAGTTATAACTAAATAAAAAAGCGAAGGCGAAGTCAGGAAAGATCGCTAGTTAACAATATTTTTTATACATTTCTACAGAATCTCGTTTCGTATGTAGGTCTTTGAAATATAAAGCAGATCTCGACGTTTTTATAGCGCTAAAGAGATGTACGAGTTTACTACTGACCAACTGACCTACAGATCATTAAACAGGGCTTGTAAAACCTGATCGATTAATATATGTGGTACGGTTATAATACTTCAGATATTTAATGGGAACAAAATTGTGCACATCTCTCTCTCCATCAGCTTCACGCTGTATGTGACATATGGCAAGGTAGGCATAGGGAACCTGGGTACCTAGTGTTAAGACAATCTGTTCTGTTTCTCACTTACCGTCGAATTTGAGGCATTGTGTGTTGAGTAGCGGAACCCAACGCCGCGCTTTGCCTTGCTACGAATTGTTAAGAAATGAAAATGTTGAATATTTTGAAAATATTAAATATTTCACTTCTTCGAGTGGGGATCGAATCCACAACTTACAGTTAGTCCTAGAGGCGATGAACTCGCCCTGAACTTTTTACGTTTCCTTAAAAAAATGTCTGCTTTTCTAGGTGTGTGTTACATTAAAAATAGTAAAAACCTTATATTTTTTAGAAGCTGTAGTTTTTTTTTTAAGTTACGTATACAACTAATTCAATTTAAAAGTCTCATAAAATTGTAAGTTAATTTAAAATATGTTTTTTATGTAATTACTACTTAAAAAATAGGTAGGTACATTTTAATTTTTATGTTTTTTTTCTATGACACAATATCTACAAAACTGTAAAAAGTGGAGGGCGGAGAAGTTGTTCACAAAGTAAGAAAAACATTGTAAATATCGATATGTGTCATTTTGTTTCATATGTAAAAAAATAGCAATCATTAATTTCTTCAACTATGGCGTTTCGAGCGTGCCAGTTGAGCACAGTTCACGTTGCCAATGTCACGTTGTAAGAAAAAAAAGTAACTAAAATTATGTTTAAACTTGAATCAGCGCCACCTATCGGGTAAGACTATAACTAAGAACTGTCAAAATAGACAAATCGTAGAATAAAATTATGTCTTTTAACTATCTTTATCAATAAAAAACTAACAAAATGAAACAGTAAGTAAATATATAATGCTTTAAATTCTTCACACTAGTAACAAGGCAGAGCGCGGCGTTGAGTTCCACCATTCAACACGAAATGCCTTAAATTAAGTGTTTAATAATAGGTTCCCAGGTTCCCTTATCCTACTCTTTCAGCAGTTTCAACAGTTATTATTAATATTAACAAAAAAAAGAATAAAAATATAAATAATTTTCTTACAACTTACTTAGAAAACGTTTTATTTATCGTGATATTACTTGTATGAAGCATATAAAAAAATAGAAAAGAGTCACAAATCAAAAATAAAAATATATGAAATAAAACATCAAAAAGTAATATGAATTTATATAAGCCATCCCTGGTGGGGATCGAACCCACGACCTTTGGATTAGAAGTCCAACGCGCTATCCTCTGCGCCACAGGGACGATGAGGAAACTGTTGAAAATATGTAACTATTGCTTTTATATATTTAAAGTAGTAGACACTCCATAATTTTAACACTTAGGACACAAATGCAGTTTTTTTTTAAGAAATCTTATTAAAATTTGAATTTCGCAAATGCCAGGATTAGAGTTGAGTTTCGACACTAGAGAGAAATATCTTGAAAATTGATGGGAAAAGGGAACATAGCGGTTCACCAGGTTCCCTCTGCCTACCCGAGTATTATTAAAAAAAACACACACACATACACATAATACAGCTAACAATATTATTTTTTATATAAGAAAAATAAACACTTGATGCACTCGTTGTTCTTAGTAGAAAGTAAGATATTTTTCCCTCCATTGGGATTCGAATCCACACCTTGATCACTATCTAAAATTGTCTGTACTTACTTTTTCATTAAAAAGTGTTTTTTTTTATATATTCTTGCTCTTTAATATTGTAAATTTATTGTTGATATTACTCTACATTTTTCCTACGCACTTGCGCTACGTAATTGTGTTATCTATATGATTTCTTAAGACCTATACGCTATAATTAATTAATACTGATATCTTTTTAATGTTTATTATTATATTAATTGGTTTAATTTAAAATGCATTTGCGAAATATCAAACTATATTAATGTAACGTAACGTAGCGAATTTATAACTCAGCTTCACGCTGTATCCCGCACATGGCAGGGTAGGAACTTGGGAACCTAGTGTTAAGACACTCCGTTCCACTTACGTTCCCCACTTTCCGCCTAATTTAAGGTATTGCGTGTTGAGTGGCGTAACTCACCGCTGCACTTTTGCCTTATTACCAAAGCGAAGAAACGAAATTTCAAATATTTAAATTGAAAATATTAAATATTTCATTTCCTCGACTGGGGATCGAACCCACAACTTGTCGGTTACAGCCACACGCTTGTGCCGCTGCGCCACGACAGGCCTCAAAAAAAATAATAAATTAATGTTTTCATAAATAAAAATATTACTAGTGAAATGTTAATATTTTTAATTAGAAAATAAACTATACTTTTTCTAATACGATTTGCGGAAATTTCATATTCGTATTGCGTATCCGTAAACACCCATGATTCACCCAAGAGATTACTTAATATGGTATCACGCCCTACAGTTAAGTATCACCACTCAAGCGGTATATGTGTTAATACCAAGACAAAATGTGTACTATAAAGCTTTTGAGGAGCTATTCATTCTGATGGAAATAGTTTTTGTATTAAATAGTCTTTCTGTCAAAGAAGACATCATATTATTTTATAAATTTTTTAAAAAAAAATGTGGTGTTGTGGAGTCGATTCCCACTCGAGGAAATGAAATATTTAATATTTTCAATTTAAAGATTTATTGTTTTCATTTCTTCGATACTAGTACTAAGGCAAAAGCGCGGCGTTGAGTTCCGCCACTCAATATGCCATGCCTCAACTTCGACGGAAAGTGGGAAACGGAAGTAGAACACTAGGTTCCCCCACAGTGTGAAGATGAATGAGGGAGAGAGAGAGTATTTTTTATTACACACTAAAATTACATTGATAAACAAACATTTAAAATCACATTGATACATAGTATATCTCAATTATAGGCTAACATTACTATGTTAAATTGTTGCTCACCAGTACGCCAAAATGGTAAAGAATAACTTAAACGAAAAAAAACCTTCTAAAAAAAATTTAAATTTATGATATAAATACGACCTTTAATTATATATAAATAGAACAAAACCGTACAATGCAAAAGTTACTAAACATAAAAAAAATAAATAAAAAATCTTGAAATAAAAAAATATATAATAAAAAAAAGAAAAGAAACAAAAATAAAAGTTTTAATTGATATTATATAATACATAACTTTATTATGTGACATCACGCAAGTCTGTGCCTGGCTTCTCTGGTCTGCATTACTTTGGGCAGTTTGAATGTACTATGTGTATACAATTCTTAGTTTTATTTGGCTTCACGTAGAATTCCGCCCATAGAGGAGTAGGCAGAAGGAACTTAGGAACCTAGTGTTAAGACACTTCTATCACTTCACTCTCTGCCCAATTTAAGTCTTTGCGGGTTAAGTGGTGTAAGTCACTTTGTCTCATAGCCAGGCCAAAGAAATTGACATAATAAATAATTTCATTTCTCTGAGTGGGTTTCGAAACCACAACCTGTCGCGTTTATGGGACTGCGCATACTTCTGCTGCTTCGCCACGACAGTCTACCAATTCTTAGTTATTCCCATTTCAACATGCGGGCGAGTATTATATGTATTTACTTAGACACTGTGACCTACATTTTCTCATAATGACTTGTTGTAACAAGTGTAAGGAAAGTGTCGTATTGTTTACATAAGAAAATACCTTTGAATACCGAATTCGTACATAGATGACAAATTAAAAAAAAAAAACTTCAGCTGGACATCGGTCCAGGCCATCAATGGCTAGCGCTCCAAAGTAAGAAAACTCCTAACAATACCTACTTGCCGTCTCAAGTAATATTTTGAGTTAAAGCCTGTCGTTGCGCATGGACACAAGCGTGTGTTTCTAAATAGATGGGTCGTGGTTGTGGGTTGGATCCCCACTCGAGGAACAGGGCAAAGCGCGGTGTCGGGTTCCGCCACTTAACGCAGTACCTCAAATTCAGCGGAAACGGAGAAGCGAAACGGAGTGTCTTAACATTAGGTTCCCCAGTTCCCTCTATCTACCATGCAATGCCTTTTATATCCGGTTCTTGATCCATTCAGCTAAGTGATAACCTCTCATAAGATATTGGTCTAGGGTTTTTCGCTGTTAAAAGGTTAGCTGAAACCACTATCGGCACAATGACAGTCGCATTGACGTCCCACATGGCAGTAATCCCATGAGCTGAGTCCCAATATTTATGTTAATGTTATGGCCGCCATGGTGCATTGGGACAACATGTGACTAAATGACCATCTATACTGTATGTAATATAAATATAAATATTTTTACCATATTTTACTGTTATTTCACTCTGATTAAAGGAAATTTGAACCCGTTTCATTTGGAAACCGTAGATTTTCATTTTCAAGGTCTGTGGCGTTAAGTTGCGCCGAACTGTTTTTGTGCTAAATTGTTTCTGCCTACATTTACGTAGTTAAGTAAGTGCAAAGCAAAAAAGATAACAGTAAACATGTTCTTCTCAAGAATCTTCTTCTTCCCTTTTTCAGAAATTTAAAGATGCATTATTAACAATTAGTAAATGGTTACCACATAGTTCAGAAAAATAATTAAAACACTTAACTAATATTTTATAATTGTTCTTGAAAAGGGCAATTTTAAAAGGGCTAATTATACGCTATTGTACTAACATTCCATTAATTGCTAATTACCTTCATTTATCAATAACGTTATCAAATTGGCAGTGACCTAAATATTAGTTAATATGTTGAATGCTTGGACTGCTTTCGGCCAAAATGACTGCTCGAATTTTTCTGGTGTAGGTGGTCTGCTGATATGTGTACTCAATCTTTAAAGGCCAGCAACGCACCTGTAGCTCTTCTGATGTTATACGGGGCGGTATGCGGCGGTGATCACTCACCATCAGGTGACCCGGATGCTCGTTTGCTTTGTCTTTTCCATAAAAAACATCTTCTTTGTTAAGTTCCTCTACCATACAAGCATACAATCTATATATTTAGTTATAATTGATCACAATAGGTGATCAGGATTTAAATTCATCGCGCTTAGCATTTACCTCAATTTTTTCTGTTTATATCTGATTTTCTTCTGTTTTAGTAGATTCTGGTATTAATTAACGAAAGCAGGGTCTAAGATGCAAAATAAGGTTTCTGCACATATTTTTGCCATGGAAGTGTTCACTATGCTTTTATTTGCCATTTTTCAATTGAGATGAACGGTTATACATACAACAATCTGTATCTTAGCCTTCTGCCTCGGAAGAACGACGCATATAAGTGAAAACTGGTATGAATGAGTAACGTACGCAAAGTCTTATAATATAAATACTGAAGATGGATGTGTTTGTAATAAAAAAAGCCTATTATAAAGGGGTCTTACGTCACTCGCAGTCCATATTTAGAAGTAGGCATCTGCGCAGAAACGTTTTTATTGTATAAATGTTCAGGCAGTTGCAGGTGTACGAATATATATCATGTGACCGAAAGGTAAATGAAATTCTTTTCTTGGCTTCAAGCGGATCTTTTATTTATAGCATTTTGTGTAACCTGAACGTGGCGGGGTAGGTAGAGGTAACTTAGGAACATTGTGTTAAAACACTCCGTTCCATTCTCCACTTTTAAGGTTTGAGGTTTAAATTTGAGGTATTGCGTGTTGAGTGGCGAAATTCAACGCTGCTCTTTGCCTCGTTGCCAAATATTTAATTTGAAAATACTAAATATTTCGAAATATATATGGGATAGAACCTGTCACGTTTACAGTCACACGCTTTTGCCCGCTTCGCCACAACATCCTTTTTTTCTATATAGCGTGGTAGGCAGATAGAATCTAGTGATAAAACATTTCATTCTCTTTACCTTTACATTTCTATATAAATACAAATAGTTAATTGTTTATTTTATCAAATTTTATTTCAGTATCACGTTGTATCCCACACAAAGCAGAGTAACAAGGGAATCTGGCAACCCAGTGCTAAAACACTTCCGTCTCCTAATGTTTTTCATATTCGTTATTATATATTTTTTCTTTAAATTCATTTAATTGTTAAAATTACTACTTATATTTTTTGGAACTGCAATCCGCTTTAATTAATAATATGGAAATAATTACATGTTTTTGCTCATACACATTTAATTTAAGAATACTACCGTATTCTAAAGTACACGGAAGTTGTAAACTAACATTAATTTAGTATAGATACATTCACATCAATTAAAACCAACTTTTACGAGCTTTCTTTTCCCAATGTGAAATTTATGGAATATCCGATTAAATCCTGTATGGATATTTATTCCCTTAAGTATACTTATTGTTTATTATAATATTTCTAATCTATCAAAAGCATAAGATAAATAGTATAATTTTGATATAATTTACGTATTTATTATTTTTTAAGTAAGTTTTTTAACAGCGTTTCAAATAATTGGATACCGGAGTACGTAGTTTATATTCGATGCACAAATGCCAATGCCGCGAGCAACTTTACAATAAGTTCACTCCGACTAGCCTGTTATTAAAAAAAACCCTTTACATTCCTACGGTACACTGCATACTTATATAAAAGGGTAGGCAGAGGGAACCCAAAACCCCTGCATGTTAGGACACTCCGTTTCGTTCTCCACTTTCCGCCTAATTTAGAGCGGTGGAGTTCAACGCCGCGCTCTGTTTTCTTATCTTAGAATCGAAACCACATCCAACACTTTCAGAGAAATTGTGAATATCTAAAGTATTTCTGATATTCTTTTTTTATTGAATAGACAAGACAAACGAGCGTGCGGGTCACCTGATGGTGAGTGATCACCGTCGCCCACGGCCCCGTGTAACACCAGGAAAGCTACAGGTGCGTTGCCGGCCTTTTAGGTGGAGATAAACGCGCTTTTTGAAGGTACCCATGTCGTATCAACCTGGAAATACTGCTGCAAATAACTTATAAATTATATAGGAAATAATTCCTTTTAGAAGAGCTGTCCTCTGAACTAATATACTATATAGACTACTGTTTACTTTGTTGGATCATTCAATAATGTAGTGTATATATTCTTTGTTTTTATTTCAGGGTAGGGTAGTTCAGGGTAGGCAGAGTGTTAAGATACTCTATGCGATTCCCCATTTATCGCTGAATTTAAGATAACACGTGTTGAGTGGCGGTACTCTACTTCTTACTATAGCGAAAAACTGAAAATACTAAATATTTCATATCCTCGAGTGAGTATCGAATCCACTACCTATCGCATTTACAGTCGCTTGTGCCGCTGCGCCACGACAGACCTTAAATATATTCTTTATTAAAATTCAAATAATTAACAAAATTCACGAATGACGCTATCCATAAGTGACTAATTAGTTACGGTTATTTTAACAACCAGTTAATATCATTTTGACTTAACTATCGTATAAATTATCGTTCAGTGAACAAGAATAAAGAGTAATAAGAACGAGTCTAAGATATATGCACAAAATCGAAACAGGTTTACTTACAGTATGGCGTCTGCAAATACCTATTCTTTAGGGTGGATGTTACGCTATTAGATAACCAAAACTCTTTGAAAAACTTAAGGCTATGTTGATATGGCGGAGTTTAACACTGTATTGTATCTTAGCTTCACGCTGTATCCCGCATTTGGCAGGATAGACGGAGGGTACATAGGAACCTAGTGTTAAGACAGTCAGGATCACTTGAGACATTGCTTGTTGAGAGGCAAAAAAAATGAAAGCATTAATTATTTAAATTGAAAATATTGAATATTTTACTTCCTCGAGCGGGGATCGAACCCACAACCTGTCGCTTTAAAGTCGATATCGAATTCCCAAACGCGTCAATAGGCAGATGCTGCGACGTCCCATATCAGCCTCAGTTAAGTTTTATAGCCCACGCAAATAACACTGTGAGTTTACAGTCCGTTGATTACAATAGTGAGCTCAATCGATGGACAACCAGTTTTAAGACAGACCAATACATTGTAGTGTATTTCATAGGATTTGGAGCAAAATGTGAATTTAATTTTAAATTCTTCCATTTTGAAGGTTATCAAAGAGATAATATTAACGATATGCGGCCATTTTTTTTATTTAAAAAGAAACCTGGGCTTTACGTTAGTTTGTTTATTAAAAATGACACCTTAGGTTTAGTGAAACGGTACCCAATTATATCTAGATGATTGTGAGCTCGATTCCGTTGATATAGAATGTGGCGCGTCTTTTAATTCTGCCGCTAAAACCGCAGCTGCTGTCCTTTAAAATTGAACTGTAACAGGATTGTGAATAGTAAGCTAATAGTTAGGCAGCCCTGCAGCGTTTTGAGTTGCGAAAATCAACGCCACGCTTTGCCAAACACATACATACATATATTTTTATTTTTCTTATTATATTCTATATAGTATAATATATAATAGTTTCCTTTAAAGGCGTTGAAAATAATGCACTCCTCTGAGTGTTCCAAATTTTACAACTGATTGTAAACGCGACAAGTTTTAAGTTCAATTCCCCTCGATAAAATTAAATATTTAATTTTCTCGTTTCTTCTCTCTGGTAACGAGGCAAAGTGCTGCGTTTAATTGCGTCAAACAACACACAGTGTCTCAAACACGGCGGGAAGTGTGAGACTGAATTATGTCTTAACACTAGGTTCCCAGGTTCCCTCTGCCTATCCCCGTGTGCCACGTACAGTACACATCGCGAGGCTAACAAAGAAGCAATCCAAGATTTTGTTTTTTACATTCACCAAACAAAACCCAATCAATACTGCTTTATTATCAAGGATATAGTCGATGAAAGTTTAATATAAAAAATATTTTTAGAACGGTAAAGTTCAAGGACTTGTATATATACTACTATTTTATATCAAGTATTATAGAGAAGTATATATTGATATAGTTTTATATATAATAACTGCATAAAGACAAGATACCGTTCCGTTGCCTAATTAAAAGAAATAGAGATATTTAAAATCGTATAAAGTGAGGAATGTAATATAATTGAGGAATGTCGTGGCGCAGCGGCACAAGCGTGTGACCGTAACCGTTGTGGGTTCGATCCCCACTCGAGGAAATGAAATATTTAATATTTTCAATTTAAATATTTAATGTTTCATTTCTTTGCTGTGGTGACAAGGCAAAAGCGCGGCGTTGAATTTCAAAAGTGGAGAACGGAAGTGGAACGGAGTGTCTTAACACTAGGTTCCCAAGTTCCCTCTGCTTACCCTCCCATGTGCGGGATACAGCGTGAAGCTGAGTAGTGAGTAGAGTGATATAATTATACGTAGCATTGGTCTTGCACATCGAGATTCATATGTGGTCAGTTACAAAAATTTTAACTAAAACATAATTTACAGGAAAACGACAATTATTTGTATTAAAAATTATTTCCTTATATTTGCCTATGTTGTCCGCATTAAATATTCATATTTGTATGTAAAAGACTACAGCACGATAAGATAGCTATGGCGCAGCAACCCATCTGAAAACGTGATGCTTGTGGATTCGATTACTCTTGGGTGGCGTTAAGTTCCGTCACTCAACATTAAACACGTAAAAACTGTAGCGGAGAGTAAGAAATGGAGTTTTAACACTACTGCCTAAGAAAAACATATCTAAATAACGATATATAATACCAAAAAATGTGCCAAATCATTATTTTTATGACTAATAAGATTGCGTGTTGAATGTCAAAATCTAATATACTTAATATTGTCATTAAAGCATGTATATAAGTAAATGACGAGTTCAAGGGTATGAGAAGCCGGTCAAGTGCAAACCTTGCGTATAGAACTCTTGCAATCGTAATAAACGGCTTATATATATAAAAATAGAACAAACACTAGTGGCATAATATGATTTATCAGATTCACGTTGTATTGCGTATATACACAGTGGACAGAGGGAACTTGGGAACCCACTTTTCATTTCGTCGAAATTGAAGCATTGCGTGTTGAGTGGCGGTGGTACCAGTAGAGAAATAAAAATATTAAATATTTCATTTCCTCGATTGGTGATCGAACCCAGAATCTGTCGGTTATAGCCATACGCTTGTGCCGCTGCGCCGCTACAGGCCTATAACCTATCACGATATTATAAAATAAAAGAAAAAAAAACAAAATTTTACATTCTTTTTCTTTCTTCATTAGAACAAAGTATAGGAGCGAATTTGAACATTAATTATGTTATCATTGTTTTATGTACGATGTGCATTTTTAAATTTGTAGAGTTAAACTGTCATATGACGGTTTCAACATAGCTTTTAATATATACGAGTATATAGATCACTAATTTTAGTCAATATCATATAGTATCTTATATTTATAAACAGTATCCTTGAAAACTGTAATACTTATAGTATTATCTATTCAAAGTAGATTTTGATAGATTTTTATAATATACGTTCTACATATTTGAAAATAGCAATCATCATACAAGTAGAGTAATATATAAACAAACACAAAAGTTCTAAAAAATATAAAAAAATCAAGAGGATACTTTTTAAGTAAGTACTATTCTTTCCTAAGCTTGGAAAAACATTTTATATGTATTTATGTTGAAAATCTTATTTAGAATATATATTTTTTTACATGAACGACATATTAGGTATATAGCGTATACAGAGATAGATAGAAGGAATATGTCATTATTGTTATGCGTTTCTCACCTTATGCCCATTTTTTTTAATTGCGTGCAAGTGGCGGTTTTTAACGCCGCCTCTTGTCTAGTTATCGGAACGACGAAAAAAAAACGAATTTCTCGAATTGAAAATTGAACTCACAACCGTCACATTTATAGTCGCTGTGGCACTGCGCCACGACGTTAATTGCATATTTTTTATTATAAACATTATTAGCTAAGTCTTTTATTACATACGTCTATAATAAATAAGGAAAATGATAAAACCATATAGAACTAGGTACAATTTAAAATATTTAAGTAATAATAAACATCAAGCTATAATATATTGAACTAAATTCTTCATTCATACTAAAATAACTGTTATTTTTTTATATTGTTCCACATACATATCGCATTTTCGGCATTAAATTTTCTGATTACACACACAAAACCATAAAAAAACAATTGACAAATCGTAAAAAAATACTTTAAATTATCGTAAATAAGTATATTAAACTTTTTAATATTAAATTCTTACCATAATATATAAGAAAACGGTTAAAAAAACACAAAATCCCAGCACAAAAGTTTGAAAAGTTTCTATATAAACTTTATTTATATATGTACACAGTCTCTATAACAACGGCGCATGCGCAGCGGTGGCCGAACGCGGTCAGACTGCCGGTTTTCGCGCGAGAGCCTCTAAACTACGTATACGATATGAGAATTGTATTAAACAATAGGTGTTACATATAATTTGCTAAAATAGGTATCGTTTGACTGTAAGCGTGACAGGTTGTGGGTTTGATCCCAACTCGAGAATGAGAGTACTTCACGTCCTAGCTGTGGTAATAAGGCATAGCGCGGCGTTAAGTTCCGCCTCTCAACGCATTGCCTTATATTCGTCGGAGAATGGGGAACGAAACGGTGTATCTTAACACTAGGTTTTCAGATATCCTCACTATGTCGGGATTACAGAGTGTAGCTGAAAAAAAAATATATAAAGAAGTATGTAATGTTGAGGCCTGTCGTGGCGCAGCGGCTGAAGCGTGTTGCTGTAACCGACAGGTTCTGGGTTCGATCCCCAGGAAATGAAAATTTTAATATTTTCAATTTAAATATTCAATGTTTTATATCTTCGCGCTGGTAAAAAGGCAAAGCGCGGCAGTGAGTTCCGCCACTCAACACTCAAATTCAACGGAAAGTGGGGAATGGAAGTGGAACGGAGTGTCTTCACACTAGGTTCCCGGGTTCCCGGGTTCCCTCTGCCTACCCTGCTTCGTGCGGAATACAGCGTGAAGCTGAAAAAAAAAAAAAATATATATATTTTTTCTTCTTGCTATTGAAACAACGCAAACGCTGCGTCAAGTTGTGCTTGTGGGGAAAAGTGGAGAATGGTTTATTGCCATACAAGGTAAAAAAGTTCATAAGACTTTCTAGCCTAACTTGATAAACGCGGGATACAGCGTGAAATAAAAGAAAGATTGCAGATATATTTGAGAGTGATAAATAAAGATAATAAAGAGCGCCCAAGAGCGGTAATTAAACAACAATTAAGGACTGAATGTTTTTTTTTGCTAAATAAATCTGCCATTTAGTTTAGGCTTAGGAAAGTTACAAAATTGATCAATAATAATATTTTTTAAAAATTTTACATAGAGTAAAACAATATGATTCACAATTAAAGTCTTGGTTTGAAAGGTTTTCGTTTCTTATAACTAAAGAAAAAATCAATAGAGTATCTACAAAAACATATAACGTTTACATAACCATATTAATAACAAATAACCTTATAAATATATAACTTTTTTTATATATGATCATATGAATATATAAAACTTTATGTAATTATATTAAAGCGCGGCGTTGAGTTCCGCCACTCCACACGCAATGCCTCAAATTCGGCGGAAAGTAGGGAACGGAAGTGGAACGGAGTGTCTTGACACTAGGTTCCCAAGTTCCCTCTCAATCCCTGCCAAGTGCGTGATACAGCGTGAAGGTGTGTTATATTAAAATTATTTCTTTTTTTCAGTTAAATAATATTTACTTCACGTACCCGCTTCACTCTTGTATAACACGGTCTATATTAATGTGCGCATCGAATGACCTTCCTTCCGTGATCATTCCGTGTCGTTTGGAAGGCTTCGCTTTTTTTTAAAAAAAAACACATCTTATATAGAGCAAAGTATCGAAAAAATCAACATATGTAGTTTTATATTTTGAAGATTATTAAGATAGTTATGAGCTTCTAAGAAATTTTGTTTTCCGAATGGCTAAACACAGAACATTTTTTTAGGAAGAGGCAGAGGTAACTTGGGAACCTTGTATGTTAAGACACTGCGTTACCATTATTACACTTCCGTCTCCCACTTTCTGACCAACTACTAATACAAAGGATTGTATTTATATCAATTAATATAAAACTATAGCCTTTCTCGATAAATTATTTAAAGATACACCTCAAAAATATTTATTCTTTTAATTCAAACGAGTGAGAGCTTTTTGAAAAGCTCTTCCACTTATGAATATTATAAAGAAATAAAATATGCTTAATAAATATTTTATTAAAACTTAATATTTACAAGAAATGAACCTGTAACCTTCATAAATAGTAAAATAAACTTGTTGCGCAACGGTATTCCAACAATATAATATACTAAGTATAGTATTACTTAAGATGTTTGACATATCCGAATGAATGGGAGAGCGGGGCGGTGAGAAACGCTCCGGTGCACCTGCGTAGGTAGAACAAAACCATGATCACTTGTCACTTGACGTAATATATGTATTTCTATGTATGTGTATACTAGAGACGCTCTCGCGGCTTCGCCAGCTCGAATTACACTATTTTATATACTAATCTCAATTACTTCCGTGTTATAATAATATTATTATATTTAAGACAACATGTGTACATTGAAAATTAAAATTTCAGCTAAATGAATATATTTTTTTCTAATTTTGTCGAACTGAATACTTTAAATAAAAATATTTTTTATTTTCTTAGTGGTTGAAATGAAAGAAACACGGGTAGGATTCCAAAATATACTGGTAAAAATTGCATTTAAAATTGTTTTTTTTTTCTGATATTAGCACGAACAAACGGACAGACAAGCAAACAATACAATTAACGCCCACCAATGATATTTTTTATTTTCTGATCCATGTTACTTAATAGCCGTATGGTTTTGAAGATAAGCGCAGAACAGAGTTTCTTCATATTAAATTCTTTTCTACACTAAAAATTTTACTCCAAAACTCATTATTGCTCTATAAAAAATCTTAATGAAATTCTGATCACCATTCTACGAAAGTTGTTCTTCCCACATTGAAAATATTTCTTTGTCAAACCTCTTGAAGAATGTAGTTACCAAACGAGCTTGTAAAATATATACTTAAAGTATCTATTTTATTAACGTTACTTAATATGAGGCGATAGATTCAATCCTTACACGGGAACTGCAAATACTTAATATTTTGTTTTTTTCTATACACGCAAGCGAAGCAAAGAGAAGAAAGTAAAGGAATGTCTTAGGCTAGGTTCCCAAGTTTGTGCTCTATAAAGTTTATGGGAACCTTGTGGAACTATGCGGTAAACAGCTAAGATGGTTGAACAGTTCCTCTTAAGCAGGGGATGGTCAACATCTGTCCCATCTGTCAACCTCTATTCAGAAACTTTTCTGTGGATCAAAAGAACTTGAACAAAATTGAAAAATAAAAACAATTATTCATCATTTTATATTTGTGTTTATTTTATGTACTCGTTGTGTTTATTGTGACTTAAAAACAAATTATCGTGACGCATGGACAAAAGTGTGCAACAGTAAACGCATTGTGGATTCGATCACCACTGGAGAAAATGAAATATTTAGTATTTTCATTTTTTTTCCTCTGGTAACGAGGCAAATTGCGCCGTTGAGTTCTGCCACTCAATAAGCAATATTTCTAGATTTCTTCGGAAAGTGGTAAACGGATGTGTTTTAATGAACACTACATAAGTATCTTTAAGTCCACAAGCTTCCTCTGAATACCACAAGGTAGACATTGTGCGATATAAAACAGCGTGAAATGAAAAATAAACAAAATACATATATTAGTCACGACTTTCAAAATTTGCTAGTTTAAATATGCAGTTCAGTATTAATGAAATTTCAACAGCCACTAAGAAGGTGACCTTCAATTTTAAAAACTTTGGCTAAAAATTACGGACAACGAATCAGTTGTATGGATTCTTTGTTAGAATTCACTCGTTTATATAACAAAGTCTTTGTTCTTTTCAAATTACATTTTTTTGTTTTTTTTTTTCTATATTTCCCTCTTTTTTATTAAGTGCATAGTGAAAGTATTAATCTTGTAATAAGTATATCACATTGTTGTTTTTAGTATTTGATTAAAAACGTATCATCAATTGTTATCATCAATTTCAACACAAGAATTGTAGATATTTTCTACTGAAAATTGGACCTACAAATGATCTCAGCATTACCACTCGATAAGAGGCCTGTTGTGGCGTAGAGGCACAAATGTGTGTGACTGTATACGCGGCAGGTTGTGAGTTCAATACTCACTCGAAAGAATGAAATATTTTAAATTTAAATATTTCATTATTTAATTTCTTCGCTCTGGTAACAAGGCATAGTGGACCTTGAGATCATCCACTCAGCACGTAATGCTCTAAATTCGGGAAGGTGGGGAATGGAACGGAGTGTCTTAACACTAGGTCTATATCTCCATTTTAAATTAATTCCAGTTAAAATTTTAACAGTCATCTGTATTCTTTTATGAGAGCGAGTCGAAACAAAAAGGTCACATTACTTTCGCGTTGGCCGATTCGTATGGTCACGAATTTCGTTGAACGAGACGGGTGTATACAGGCTTTGGTAGGAGTGAAAGAGACGGCAGATACAGGTTATACCTCTCACAGGCTTTCTCACGGTGTTTTGTTATGATATGTTTTTGGACAGGGCTTTTTAATGCGTGGAAAGTCATTTTGGGGTATGTTTATATATATTTGGGGTATATTTTTAGGGTATATGTATTACATTAATTTATTAAATAGTAGCGACCCGCTTGAATTTCGATATTTTATATACGAATTTCAACTATTTTATTGTTCTAATAACGGTATGTATCACTTTTAAGACAATAGCTGCATATAAAAACAAAAAAATCAGGCTATCAATTTCTAAATTAATAAAAAGTGTTGCAATAGCTGTATATAAAAACAAAAAAATCAGTCTATCAATGTCTAAATTAATAAAAAATGTTGCAATTTTGTCGAACTAAATATTTTAAATTGTAACTGTAACTTTCTTTATATCAAACGCTTTTAATAAAACAAATACTATATATAACAAATAAATATGTTGCAGGAAGGATGTCAAAATATAAGAGTGAAAATTGCATTCAAATCTAGTTAGCCGTTTCTGAGATTAGCGCGTACAAACGCACAGACAAACAGACAAAAATTTTAATTTTGGCCATATTACATTATAGTAAACGTCACCTATAACATGTTATTATTTGAAATATCTTCTAAATACAGACAGTGATCGGTTACAGATTTATTATATGTATACATTATTTTGAGTAAAAAGCGACATTTTAATCGAGTATTTTAATATGAAAGTGGTGGGACCTCTAGGATTCGATTCTCACTCTAGGATTCTTACTGTGGTATTGCATGGCGCTCAGATCCGACAATTCTTTAAAAGTTGGTAACGGAATCCGTCCAAGAGGCTACTCATTTTTAATAATATTTTTTCTAAGTAAGTGTGGATTAACGCAATAAAATCTGTCTAACTTTCATTTGACATTCATAAAGAGAGAATTAAGCAAAAATATGTACCTACACAATCCACCATTTTGTGTTGGCAGCCATCTTGGAATTGAATGTTTTTATAGTGTATTATATTTTACATTTTAAGCCCTTTCATTCGATATCCACGTTAGTTGTTTGGATTTATGTAATAGCGATGATTTTCCGACGGCATCCACTTTGTATAAATAATTACACAAATTATATACAACAGTATTGATATAAGAGCTAAAGGTATATTTTAAAATTCTGGTCCAACACCCTGGGAAGTGAGATAAATTTAGTTTGTAACATTTAATTGCAGACAAACAGACAAAAATTTGAACTGATGAAACCAAATTCAAACTTTTTAAAGTACGAAATATTCATTTGAATAAATCTCAAGAGTTAAATTTTATACAACTGAAATTCTTCATTTCTAAAAAAGATGTGGCATCAATTAAAAAAAGAAATAAGCTTGTTTTGAATTTACATATCACATATGTAGGTACATCTCATGCCAATTCGGCCTGGGCATAGAGAATTAACTCATAAAAGTTATTTTCTTTCCTATGACTAAGCTGTAAATAATGTATGTTTTAATTAAAACATTCCCCACTCTACTAGACATCGAATCTAAGACTTTTAAGCAAACAATATTAAATATATTCAATATTAAATATATTGAAGTACTTGCAGTTGAAATAACTTGTTTGCTGAAAATAATACAATTTTAATGATATTTAAAAAAAACTACTTTTAGTTTATCGCGGACTCCTCACAAGGACTATAAAACTTTCTATAACATGAATATTATTGACATTTTAATGTAAATTAACATTTCAAATGTACTTGTAATAGCCTAAATAGTAATATATTTTTATTTTAATACATAAATATATACGACTCTATCTTAAGACGCCCCTGACTAAGTACCATATACACACTATTACACGCTGTAATTGCTATAAGCGAGTTTAAACAACGATAAGGCTCTTTAACATCGCATTATGATTTCAAAAGTCTATAAAAGCTTTATTATAGTAAAAGGGGAAATAATTTGATGGGAAATATACTCTATGCGTACATATAAAAGATTGTTTTCAATAAGAGAGAGATGAGTTTACAAGTTCGTTCCGTGTTGAGTGGTGGAATTCATCACCGCGCTTTGCTTTGTTACCAGAGGGAAGAAATGTTCAATATTTCACTTCTTCCAGTGGACATCAAACCCACAACCTGTTATTTACAGTCAGACACTTGTGCCGCTGCGCCACAAAAGGCCTCTCTCACGGAAACATTTACATAAATTGTATTCTATGTGTTATTCCGATGAAATACAGTAGTTTTTGCGTGAAAGTCGAACAAACATCCATCCTAATAAAATTTTATATTTACAACATTATTATGAATTACTATATAAAACGCAATAGAAATTTAAATATATATATTGAAAGACGTTAAAAAAATATAAATAGGTGACATAAATAGATTATGTGTTAAAGGTTTTTCCAATACTTTATGTAACGTCTATTGGTATTTATCGTTATCAATATTCAATTTGCGTCGCAGTCCGCATTGAAATCGAGAAAAACATACAGGCAATTTTAGTTTTAAAGAATTTGTCAGCTTCACGCTATATACTGCAGACGCCAAGGAGGGAACTGGGGAACTTAGTGTTAAGCTTCACGCTGTATCCCGCACAAGGCAGGGTAGGCAGAGGGAACCCGGGAACTTAGTGTCAAGACACTCCGTTCCACTTCCGTTCCCCACTTTCCGCCGATTTTTGAGGCATTGCGTGTTGAGTTGCGGAACTCAACGCCGCGCTTTGCCTTAATACCAGATCGAAGAAATGAAAACACTAAATATTTAAATTGAAAATATTAAATATTTAATTTCCTCGACTGGGGATCGAACCCAGAACCTGTCTGTTACAGGCAACGCTTGTACCGCTGCGCCACAACAGGCCTCCTTAGTGTTAAGACACTAAATTGTATTCCCCAGTATCTGCCGAATTTGAGGCACTGCGTGTTGAGTAGCGGAACTCAACGCCGTAATCTTATTTGTTATTTATTTTGAAATGATCATGTTTAAAGGCAGTTGTGGTTCGGAAAGACAGTGCGTTGGCTGTGGGTTCAATTACCGCTCAGGGCAATGTTAAATATTTTCGTTCAAGAAGAATGAATTATTATCATTTTTCGACAAACATCAATAGGCAATTTATGAGATATTCGTCTAGGAATTGAAAAATGTAGTAATTTTTAAAGTGATATTTAAGAATAATAACTATTATTATAGAAAATGGTTAAAACTTACTGTACGAAAAACATTTAAAATATTGGCAAGCCAAATTTTAAACTAAGAAATTTGAGTAGCGGAACCGAGAAGTTTTCGATATTAAAAGTTGTAATAAATATATAAGGGTATCAACATAAATTAAAAATATGAAGGATGTATATAATTATCCATCTATATCTCAATTTTCTTTTTCCACATCATATACACTAAAATTAAGTGACATTCCATAGAATATTACATGTCAAGAAGATGAACGGGAGGCGGCTTCGCTTCCGCATTCCAAGACATCATAATCTTTGTCAATTGTGTGGCTTACGTAAATATTTCTGCATAAATTGTATGTTTAACTACCTTTTCTATTCTGTGCTTTTATTATGGCATTCTGGGGATGATAGTTGAGCACTAATCACATTGTACGACAATCACACGTAGTTATAAAAGATAATGTTACGTGGAAGGAAAATGGTAAATAGAGATCTAGTTCAAACACTTCCTGATTTGTTAAATAAAACGTATTTTATGTATGTGCTTTTAGCAGCTACACTGTTTTTTGCATATCAGAACAGGCAAAGTCAATGATAAGACACTCTGTCCTTTACTTTTTCAAATTGTGTAACTCAATTTGACGATCCAAAATATAAATTAAGTAAAAATAACTGGAGTAGGTAAGAGGGGGTTGAATCCACAATTGTCACCTTTACAGCTAGAGGCTGACCCATTGCGCCACAAAGGCGTCTGCATTTCCCTCACTTTTTTTGGTAGAGGGAAACTAGTGTTAAGACATTTCGATCCCATTAAAACACTGACATGCCGTTCTTTGTGTTATATTAATTAAATTGACAGCTGTCAATATTATTAATACTTATAACATAAACATAAAATAATTTAGTTACAGACGAAACTTCTGAACTAACAAACAAGTAAATAGTGTAGGGTACAGAAAGACTTTCACGAAAGTCCAGAAATGAGAAATATATGAGATTTTCCATCTTACATCCTAACGTCTACGCAAATAAAGTTGCGGGTCATTACTAATATCTATATTCATAATAAATCTGTAATCGATCACCGAGTACATGAACGATATATAAAAAAAACCTTTAGGGAACGTTTATTCATGTAATGGAGACCAAAATTGTGAGTAAGTAATTCTTGGTCAGTTTATATATTTATCTGTTTGGCTGTGCATTTGCAAGCGCCAATCTCGAAACGACTTGGCAGATTTAAATGCAGTTTTCACTATTATATTTTAGAAAACTTCAATTAACATTTAGTGTTTGTTGTATTGATTCATTCATTTCTTCAGTTATGGCGTTTGCCAATGTCACGTTGTATGGAACACTCACGACAGGAATTGATCAGTACAAAAGAGACATCTGTATACAATAATAGAATACATGTAAAGTGTTTGTTTTATATAAATCGGTTACTCAATCTGAAATTTTAAGTTCGACAAAATTGCTATAAATTTTTTGTTCATTAAGCTAAAATTTTAATTTTCAATATATGTGTATTCTCTTAAAAGTAATAATGTTATTAGAACAACAAAGTACTTGAAATAAGTATATAATATAGGGAAATTTAAGCGGGCGAAGCCGCGGGTCGCTAGTCTTACAATAAAGCGTTGAAATACATCTATCATGGACTCATGGAACAAGTAAGGAAGTAACATGCAAAATTTCTACACTACGCTAGAGTCACGATGTGAAGGGTCGTGAGAGACGAATGGATTCGATATATTGACATTGGTTTATATGTGTGTATTGTATTATTTAACTAAGATATTAATTAGATGGCTATGGGATTTCCAGGTTTTATTGTTGCTTAATTATTTAATTAATTTTATTTATTAAAATAAATTAAAATAATTTATTAAAATGTACTGCATTATTATACATATTTTTTTTTTACCTAATGTTAAAACAATTTGTTACGCTTTCCATTTTCTGCTGAGTTTGAGACATTTCGTTAAATAGCGGAACTCAACGCCGCGCGCTGCCTCGTTAATATATATACGTAGTATAACATCGATTTACTAAAGAAAACGCAATTATGGCTGTCATGGTGCAAGGGCATAAACATGTTACTATAAGACGACAGTTGTGAATTTGGTTCCCACTCGGGGGACCAGAATATTATATATTTTTTCAATAAAAAACTATACCTACTCGATATTTAAT
>DWMZ01000322.1:0-25540 GCA_018249855.1 Eueides tales michaeli | reverse complement strand
ATACTCCGCTCTCGTTTGAATGGTGCTACTCAACGTAGAATTTTATTTTACCAGATCAGAAGTATGATATAACTCATTCTCGGAAGTGATAATCGAACCTACAATTTTAAACAATTTATATCAATATATATTCATAACAGTTAATAGGTGTGGACTGTTTCACTGAACCATTTTGGTGATACATGTACATATAATATGTTTGAAGTATAATAAGATAAAAGGTACTTAACTCTGTCAAAATATTACTCTTCTGTATATTCCATTGATTATATAACTTTTATTGAAACTCTATCGAAGTTTTATCCACTCGTTTCAATCAAGCTGATCAAAATAAATTTAATGAAAGCTCATAATTTATTAAAGCAAATTGAATATCATTTTACTAATTTGAAAGCTTTTAGTGATTTAAGTTTAAGTATTTATTTTCAGTATTATTTACGGTTAGTTATTACTTTTAGTTCGAATATGTTCATACTGAAGTACGCACTAGCATTTTATTTAAACAGGTCAAAGGGAAATTGAATTTGAATATTTCACCATTTGGTACATTTAGCTTAATTATATTTTCATATATCAGAGTAGACTGAAGCAAAAAGTACATTCTATCTAGAAATCACGCATTTTTCTGACTGTCACTGTGGAAGAACTCCAAAGATAGCTTACCAAGATAGCATGAAAAACTTTTAAAAATGGAAAAGTGTCAACTTTTTATATTAACCTATAACGTTAGAATCTTGCTGTCTCACGAAAAATTAGTAGAATTGGATGAAACATTAACAAATAGAAAGTAATAGGCATGACAGAAATTCGGTGCATTGAAAATAATATAGAAGATTATAGCGGTTTTATTCTCTAGTGCAGTAAGAACTCATGAAACCTATAGATATAGTTAAACCGTCTGTTAATCACTCACTAACTAATTATCGAAACATTGTTTGTTTCCTGAGGGAGGAAACGAACATTAGTCATCCCCGCAAATAAGAATCGAAGCTGTGCGACTATAGTTATTATAAAATGAAAATTACAGTGGAGCCTTATCGTGGCGCAGCGGCACAAGCGTGTGGCTGTAACCGACACTTTCTGGGTTCGATCCCCAGTCGAGGAAATGAAATATTTAATATTTTCAATTTAAATATTTAATGTTTCATTTCTTCGCTCTGGTAATAAGGCAAACCGCGGCGTTGAGTTCCGTCACTCAACACGCAATGCCACAAATTCAGCGGAAAGTGGGAAACGGAAGTGGAACGGAGTGTCTTAACACTAGGTTCCCGAGTTCCCTCTGCCTACTCTGCCTTGTGCGGGATACAGCGTGAAGCTAAAAAAAAATCACAGTGCACTTAAGTGTCATTTACTGTACTTGTTAACTGTCGATTTCTATCAATGGTATGTTTTAATTTATTCAGTTCCTTGCGTATATTCTGGTTTATATGGGATTAAGCGTGAAACTAAGATAAAAATAAAAATATATACATATTTCCCATACAAATGTAAGTAACAAATAATTTCAACTTCCTCGAACAAAGTTTGAACACTATAATAAGCAAAAGTAGTTTGGCGTGCTTAGTGAGGATAAATAAAAGGCTTCGCCTGCAACGCTAAATTAAATTCTGCGAGTTTGGCTTATACAAGTTTGTATTACATATTTGGGAATATTTAATGCAGTTTAGACCACCACTGTGGTTCAGCTGTTGATAGTTTATACGTAATCTAAGAGCTTTTTCATATAAAAAATGTTGCCAGTAAAGGGATAAGCAAGGCTTATCCCTTTACTGGTTAGGACATCTAGGTAGAAAATATTAAAATTAAGAATGAGCTACGTATCAACGTAGCCCGGTGTTGCTTTCACGTCGACTCGTAAACAAATGGACTTAAAGTGTAGAATCTCCTTTTCGTGTCTTAACAATAGGATAGTAGCTATGTATAGGGTACAATATGGGTCTAAAATATATTACTAGACTAAAAAAAAAGTTACTTCATATAAAATAGTGAATATTAATTGTCAATTTATTGACAAGAGAATTTATTGTCGGCTTGTCAGCGAAACACATATTCGAGCTGGTAGCTACGACTACTTCACTTCTACGACTGTTACGGTGTTCATACGACGATTCAAAAATGCTTGATATTAAACTAAATTAAAAATGTCTTAAAAACGTCGGATAAACAGGTATTAAGTCTACTTGCCTGAAATAATCAAAGCTGTAATCACCTTTATAATTTTAGGTTGCATGTAATTACAAAATTCCAGAAAAGGCTACATTGGGTCGGTAACACTGTATTACTACAAGTCTGTATGTATGTAATGTAATATGTAGCTCTAGCTCTACTGATGTTACACGGGGCAGTGGGCGGCGGTTATCACTTACCATCAGATGACACTTACTCTCGTTTGCCGTGTCTTATCCCTAGAAAAGGAATAACAAGCTTAGCGATGAATATAGACATATACAGAAAAAAGTCACTAAAAAGACAGTTGGCTTCCTAATAACTGTCAACTATACAGGAAAATAATGCCTGGATACCTTTACTTTAAAAATAACCAGATCAATTTTCACGACTTCTTTTGGAGTTCCCAAACTGGAATATACCTTACCCGTGTTCAATCATCTGTTCTTTAACTTTCTCGCATAATAAATTTCCTACATACCTATTTCTGCTTACTATCTATATAAAAACACTAAATATCACATCGGTTGAGATCAATTTATATCTATATTGTATATGTAAGTTTTAAAACTTTTCATTTTTTATCGAATGACTGAATAGTCGCAAACTATTAATTTATAGAAAATGCTATAGAAAGATAAGCCGTACCCATTGATTTGTGGAAATTACATTTGTATCGAGACGGGGCGTGGAAAGGCGAATAGTTGCGTGAAACCGAGCCCCGGGCGGGGATCACGTTTTAACACAACACGGATAAGTGCTTTTCCTATTGTTATAATATTACAAAGCAATGTCCTTAGTGTGAGCCGATAAAATAACTTAAAAAGTAATAAAATATAACATTTTTTGTATGTAATAAAATATTTAATATTTTGTAAATATATATAAAATCAGGTGATTTTATGACGAGTAGATCTTGAAATTTAAACGTCTTTTTTAATATAAATCAATTTGCCGTATATTCTGTATTTAATTATATATTTAGGTATAGGTGCAGTTCGATCATTGTTATATTATACTTCATCGCTTTTAAACTATTTCGAGTAGATTACCTTTGTGTCAAATTATTTATTACTTTAACCTTAAGTAACAAGTACTTTTGTTCTTCCATATGCTTTAATGATATATTAAGGTGAAATGTTTATTTTTCTGTTTATTCTTTATATACAATTGATTTAAGCAAGTACAATAATCCTTTCATAACAAGTTTATTTACTTTGGAAAATATAACTATTTTATATAAGCTATATAACAAACAACTAAATTAAGTAGTAGTCAATAAATAGGAATCGAAGGCAAGCTTACATAGTTTCTAAATAAATATACATTAGAATATACTTACATATGTTTCTTTTTTATTTTTAGTAGTTATAACTTAATTTTGCGAAATAAATTTTGGCGCAATAATTTTTGTTTGCTATTATTTTTTATCAGTATAGAACTTAGTCTCACTCGAAAAATTTAAAATATCTAATAATCAAGAAATTTTATATTTATATTTAAAAGCGTATAAGAATTTAAAAGTAGCGGGATTAGAACCCGCTCCTATTGAAATCCGTTCAAGCGCTCTGACCACTAAGCCACTCTCATCTAGCTACGTCGAGTTTTTAACTTTTGTTACAACAACTTACTTTGTTAAAGCTACAGTCAATTACGTTCATTCGAACCTACTGGACAAGAATTGTAACGAGATGAAAACATCAATGATAAAATTGTTAAAGAATTTTTCGGATTTACAATCTTCATCCACTTTTGGTGTTTAGAGAAAAAAAGTAGCAGTACGACACAACATACACACAGTACGACCGTTTCTTGTTCCGATCCCAAGACAAAACGCGTTCTTTCAGTTTCGCTTCTCAACACGAGATGGTCAAACAATTAGGTTAACAGTTGAAAGTGTCTAAACGTAAGGTCCACTTTGCCTGGTGTCTGCGGAATACATCTATAAACAAAATAATAAAAAAATAATTTAACACCAACTTATTATATTTAAGGAAAGAATCATTGTAATAGTGAAGTTTAGTTAAGACATCAAATTTAAAGGCAATTTTGTAGGAACTATCGTAACACGAGAACAGGTATTTTGATTCTCCGAGATAGCATCTCGTCATTCTCGTTACAATCTGGAAGCTTGAGGAAATTAGATTGATTAATCTTAACTTGGTTCGAGCGTCGTTTGTTGTCGGAGGCACTGGTTCACTGGAACTTATAATTGCTTTATAGTTAGAGCGTTTAAATCTAAAGTTGTAGCTTAACAGCCTTTTTGATGCTTGGAAATTATAAATTAATTTTGAAATTAGAATTAAGGAGTTTTAAGACAACGCTATAGTGAAGCTATAAATGATTGTGGTACATTTACTGAAAACAATTTTTTTACAAAATACAACAAAAATCAAGCTTAAATGTGTATCTTTGTGTTGATTTATTTTTCTGTGCTCTAGGGGATATTGCTTAACTAATAATTTCTCGACAGAGATGTATGTTGTATGTGTAAATGCATGTAACAATGTGTTTGAATGTTATAAGATTACCATAAATAGCTGGCATTGTAAGTAATGTTGCCCGCAATACTATGCGGCGTATTACTGTTTGAATATTGCAGTATGCAGTATATTATTAAAGAAATTCTACACCTCAGTGAGAAATATGTAAACTAATACAAGACCGGACGGCTGCAGTGGAGTATGCGATATCACCATAGATTACTGCAGTAAAAGTTTTAAGACCAAAGTAGTACACTAGTATAAAGTTTTTAAAGCTTCTCACTTTTTCCTCATAAGCGCGGCGTTAAGTTCCGCCAATAATAATAGTTATCAATATGCAATATCAAGAAAATTTGGGGCAAATAGAGAAAAAAAAGTCTTAACACTAGGTTTACTGTGCCTATCTTGCAATATTCGGGTTACACCGTGAAACTAATAATTAACTATGAAAATAAAATAAAATGAGCGTTTTCACAGTTAAATCCTGATTCTATTCTAAAATTTAAATTGCTAATATAAACAGTTCATTTAACATTTGTTAGTTCACGCGGAAAAGGACGAGTTTGGGGGATCAAAGATATTTCTAAGTTGAGTACAATAAAAAAGGACCTTAATTGCATCTTTTGTTAAAATAACGGTCGTAAAATTAGTATTAGAAGACGATGTCTATTTACAGATATTATTATGTAATCAAATCAAAATATAAATATGAATAAAAGAATTGACGATTTTTCAAGTAAATAATACTTCCTATAAGCACACGCTTATTTTTGTTACTATTATAAGTTATTAGAAGTTAGTAAAGAGATACAGCGTGAAGCTATCTAACATAAATAACGTATACATATTAAAAAAACAGGCTAATCATAGAAAAACTCGTTTGTTCATAAATTTTTGTTGATCATAATTTCTTTCAATCACATCACATCTTTACGATTAGCATAATTAATCGTAAAATTAACGATTAACAGAATTAATCGTAAAAGTAACGATTAATATAATTAATTGTAAAAGTAACGAATAACATAATTAATCGTAAAATTAACGATTAACATAATTAATCGTTCAGATTTAATTTCAAATTTTTGATGTAAATAACGAAACATTCTAAAGCAAGGAATTAAGGACCAAGTCATCGGTATATTTAATATGCTGTTTAGAAACGAGAGTCTATGGCTTCTGTTCCTATATCTATGGAGTCTGAAAATGGGGCGGATATTAAAAGGAAATTATAGAGATTGATATTGAAATCTCAGCTCGAGTGCGAGTGCAGAGGAACGAGACTGAACGCTAGGCTGACGCTAAATAGAATTTGCGTCTTTGGTTGGGAGGTTTATAATTTCATGTATAGGATTTAATATTGCTATATACATATTAAATAACGAATTGTTATAAAAAGTAGGAACGTAATATATTGTGAAACGACTAAAATATTTTATGAGACCATTGTAGCATAGTGGGACAGCTTCTAGTCGTAAGATCTATGAGCTAAGTTGCATCTTACCTCAGGTTACTAAATTCAGGCTGCGGCTTATTTACGTTTATTACAATAAAAACCATCGCATTTATAAGTAGATATTATCGCACTGCGTCACTTTACACTATTTAATATATCATGATTATGATATATTAAATCGTATAGTTTAGGCTATATATACACTGTTATAGAATAAAAATAAATCGTTATCTTATAGTTTCAATATTTTTTAGCTTCATGCTGTATTCATAACATAGCAGGTTACGGAACCTTATGATAAGACACTTCTTTCACTACATTCCACCAAGTTTTTAAAGGTACTGCGCTTTGAGTGGTAAAAAACTACAGCACTTCTCAAAACAAAAAAATATTAAATATTTAAGCCCAAGTCCTATGTTACAGCAGCCTATTTGGTTTAGATTACAAAAAATATAGTAATAGAAAAATGTTTACTTATTTACATCTATCTGGGTAGGCGTAGAGTATTCATGGACAACAAACGCATACATTGTTCCTGATAAATCTCGACCTGCGGTAATTCTGATATAAAAAACAGCATTTAAATTACTTCACGACCTCCTCCAACTCAAAGTAAAAGTCTCATGACAATCAGTTCATCTGTCCCGGAGATTATCCCGAGTAAATAGAAAGACAGAAATTCGAATATTTAAACATTGTTTTTTTTTCATTTTCTGTATTATGTTAATAAAAATTTGGACACGGTTATTTAAAAATATTTACGTTAGTAAATGCCTGAAAAACTACCCGCATCATCCCGTTTCTTAAGAATATGAAAAAGGCGTGTAAAAGACAGAATGTTCCAATTTACGTATTAAAGTTGACGGGTGCACAAAGTTGCGGGCGACGACTAGTAAACGATGCAAGTTCAAAGGATTCACATTCTCTTTAAGTAGAAAACTTTCTTAAGTATGAAATCAGAAATACTCTGCAGTATTCCATCTTAGAAGAATTATTTAACTTTGTCTTCGCAGAGGGCGTTATTTCTATGTAAAAAGTTTAATAGTTTCAAGCCAAAATATTTAAAGTTCTAATAACTCTCTCCACTTTATTCTTTAGTTTAAAGAAAACATGGTATTTTTTATCATGTTGAACGTCTCTTATTACAAATAAATAAAATATCCAACAACATGTAATATGTATTTTATCTTGTATTTAAGTACACCTGTTACTTTTATCAATAAAGCTATTACTAAATAAATATACATCGACTAAGTCAATATAATATTTTATTTATTTCAAATACTCTAAATTGTTATTCCACACTTTGTAGAAAATATATCTTATACGCTTGTTATAGCTTATTTATGTAGGGGGACTGCTAACAACATAATCAAGTTATAACAAGCGTATAAGGATTTCGACGTAGCTTGGTGAGAACGAATGGCTTAGTTGGTCAGAGTGCTTGGACTGCTTCCGACGGTCACATTTTTATACATTTTTAAATTTAGCACTTTAAACTTGTTTGATTCTGCAATACAACACAAAAGGAATAAAGTTAATTGAGTGATAAAAATGAAAACTACAGCACGGGATATTATATTTTAAAGATATATGTATGTTGTTATAAAATAAATAGCCATTATAATTTGTGATGAAATCGACGTATATTTGAATTATTATCAAATACAACTTTAAATTAGCTTAGAGATATTTTAATTATCTTAACGCTTTTCTTAAGGAAACATTGGTTTACCTAAAATTAAAGGTTAATTTAGTTTAAATTATACATCAATATAATGGCTAATATACTCATATGTGTCAAATAAATTTTCACGAACAAGGGTAGGCAAAGGGAATTTAACGTTAAGATGCTCCGTTCTCTATGCAGTGCTCAATATAAGAGACATTGCGTGTTGAGCTGTAAAACTCGAATATTGAAAATACCTCATTCCTTTGAGTACGAAGAGAGAAAAAAGTCACCTTTACAATTAAAAGTCACCGCTGCTGGTGCTACTGCGTGCTGGATACACCCACATATAGCGGGGTAGGCAAAGAGAACTTGGGAACATAGTGTTAAGACACTTCCATTTCTCACTTTTCTTCTAATTTTAGAAAAATTGCACCTCGATACCAGAGTAATCGAACCCACAATCTTATATATTTAGAGTTGCGAGTGTTCCTGCGCCACGACAGGCCTCTAATAATACAAGCATACCTTAAACAAAGTAACAACATTCGGAATATTTGATTACAATATAGCAAATATTCTTTAATTATTAAAGAACACACATTGAAGGGTCGTCGCGGATGTATTCGTGCTCTTGTAGGCTTTGATTTATTATTTAGTTTGGTGAACAAAACAGGCAACTCTACATTAGGCCCCCGCAGCATTATATAAATGCTGCGGGGGCCTAATGTGGATTTACAATTGATTTATTATTTACTATATATTTGCTTATATTTACAGTTATATAATGTAGAAGGGAGGCGGGGATAACACAGTGTTAATACATTTTACTGCACTAAACGCCTAGCTACCTGAACTTTAGTCATTCGTTGACACTTTTTCTTTATTTGTTAGTCTCGCTCTTTACTTAGCAAATTCAGTTAAATATAACCTTTAATTTTTTCTATAGAAATATGGAGATTATAATTTTTGGACAGAGCTAAGAAGATCGATATATATTTAAAATCTTTTTTTCTTAACTTTTTTCATGTCTACTTAAAAATATTTTAGTTACATATGCAGTAGTTGTGAATCGATTGGTATTTTATATAATATTTTAATTTGTTAGAGAAATATTTTCGTTATTACAGTCTGACTATAATAATAAACCGTCATTTACTTTAAGATCATATTTTATGTTAGATTCTCGGAAGTTCATGTAAATAGACAGGATAAAATAAACAGAAATAGATACATAGTCGTAAAGAAAACAAAACAACATAGATGGTTATTATGATAAAATAGATAAAAATCTGTCCCTTTTTACTTTCCTGTATAACATAAGACAATAAAACAATAAATAAATTTTCTGGTTTATCAGAATAAAGAGCCAATGTTTGTACTATAACAGAAAATAACTACGAGTAGTTTATAAAATAAACAAATAGCCGAGATTGCCTTAACCGTAAATGTCAGACTTACTTTTGCACTCAATATATTAGACGAAATAAAAAAAAAAGGTAAATGGGAAAGCTTTTACTTACGGCTTATTGTAACATTGTTTTATCTATATAAATTGACAACATTATGTTGATTGCTTGTTAGTAATGGTCACGGGATATATTTTTACTACTTGTTTTATTATTAAGGACACTGCGTTCCCTACATTCATACTGCAATACGTCAATTGATTGGCGTACCTACTCGTCTTGCTGCATCTAATAGAGTAGCTAACTTGTACTATAAATATTAAAAATCAGACCTTCTTCTATAGATCTAACTCACTACCGTCACGTATCTACGTAGTTGGGTTAGTGATGTCGCTGCGCCCTGTAAGACCTATTTTCCTTATTTTTAGATTCTTCACCTCTATAATATTAATAAAGATTTTTTTTACTTTTATTGGATAAAAATTATTAAAAAATATTGCATTTACAATAGCAAATTAACCTGTGTGATAAACGTCAGACGTGCAACAATACTTAGGTTTGATCATCTCATAAATGCAACTAAAATACCGTTTATTACAACATCGACAGCAATGCAACATCGACATTTTCATATTTATTTTGTATCGACTAAAAATACTTTCCAGTTATACTATTCTAATAACTACACAACAAATTATATGTTATGTTATCAAACTGGTGATTAAAAACTAGGTCACCAGTTGTAGGTCACTTTGTAAATAAGGCAGCTATACATTTTCCACAAGATTAGTTAGAGAAGCTCAGTTTTAAACATTTAATATAATCGGGCGGGAATTGAGCGGGAATCGTACCCACAATTTTTGTGTTAACAATAAAGGCTGACTGTGTCACATCTTCATAAGCAGTGAGTAGAGAATGAATTCTTGCAAGTTTTTTACACAAAAAAATGTAGAGTATAAAAAATGCTTGTTTGAATAGTTCAAGTATTTCAAGGTTAGAAACTACACGTTTCTTCCATCTTGATTTCTCATATTTGTATAGTTCATTGGTATTGCTATCACGTCACTCACATTATTTTGCACAAAACGTTACATATTTCACGAGTGTTGAGCGCCATGCGCTAATGCCTCTACGGTTACTTACTTTCAGAATGACCTTGAAATGTGGATTGACATTTTCAAACTCGTAAAAATGATTTACCTTTCTTTGTATTATTATTTTAATTTTCAGTTACTTCCCTTAGCTCTCAGACCTCTTTTCTACGTTTTATTCGAACAATAATGCATTAATTTTGTTATTGTAACATTTGCACCAAAAGAAATTATAGATATTACGAATAAAAATAACACCGTTTTGTAGGAGATTGCACATTAAATGTTTTCATGAAAACAAAAATTTGGAACCATGCAATGCAAATATCCTGAATATATTAGAGTTAACAGAGGTGCCCTAGTATTACCATCATCTTCTTAGTTACCTTTGAAGAAAAGATAATAACATATTACTTTTAGTGGAGACGAACCCATAACAGCTAAACAAATTTCTTGATTTGAGTTAGACTTTAAAAAATATATATATTTTTGTTCATCGATGTATAAAGTCGACAGATAAAAAAATGAATAAGGTCACCCTTCATCTTAAAATTTTATTAATGATAGTTTTAAATAACAAAACAGAAAATAAAAAATGTTTTTTTTTAATTAATGAAATGTCACTTTTAATGAGTAAGCTCCAAAAATTGTGAGTCATCGATTTTTTAGTAAGCCTTAATTATATTGACACACCCTTAAATATAATATTCTTTATAAATGCTACATTAATTTTAAACATTTTTGTTAGTAAGAGAGCTTTTCGTAGACAGTAATATGATAAGCTTTTTAATAAAAATTGTATAAATGAAAAATAATCACGGAGTTTATAATTTATAGGTGCATAACAAAAAAATACTATATAATTTATATTTGTTCATTCGTTAATTTTTATTTATTGTTTGCGTTTACCTTAGTCTTGAAAATAGTATAGAACTCTCGGTGCAACGCATTTTTTTTTTTATTTGATTATAAACCTCTTATAATTGCTTAATTAGAGATTAGACTGATGCTAGCCATGACGCAGATTTAAATAAATAACTAATTTAACATAAAAAATACGCGCTTCCTTAAAGAAGGGATTGTATCAAGAAATAAATTAACCTGACCATTAATAAAGAGTAAAAGGGTTCATGTGAAAGAAACAGGAGACCAGGTGTTATTTATTAGACCGACTTGTACATCTTTGTTTTAGATTACAGCAAGTATATTATTAATATTTGCATACAGTATTTATAAATTTTGTCATTTTGATGTAGCAGAATTTATACTGAAGTCTATGGGTACATACATACTAAGTTACTTATATCATTTTATGCAATTGTTTTTTGTTTTATTTAGTACTTGTAGCTTCATGATTTTTATTATAAAACAATTTAAACAGTGATAAGACACTCTATTCAACGTTTTTTGTACAATTTAAAACATTGTGTTATACAAAAAATGACAAACGTCATCGCTGCATTATTTGTATCAAAGCGGGAAATTAAAATATGTCACTCTCCTGTGTGTGTTTTGAACTTAAAATCATAAAGTTTACAGCCAGATACTGTCCCACCGTGCTACGATGACCTAACACAATCCAGGGCGTGACTTACATACTATCCATTAACTATTATAAAGATGTCATTTCGTCATTTCGGCAGAAACTGAGAAACAACTCTAGATTCCCGAATTTCCTACTTCTTTCTTCTACACATAGTAATACGTGAGGGATATCGGGTGAAGATAAAAAATAAATAAATATCTAAGCTGAGTAAACCTTGGCCATACTTAAATAATACAAAAGAGTTAGTAAAATGATGTAAATTAAATATTATCAAAGTTAACGCAGTGGTGGAACTAATGGTAAACTTGACTCACGGGGTATTAATATTTACATATTATATTCATTTTCCTGCTCTAACTAAGTTCCACCACTTAACCAATCACCACTTAACGGTGAATATCTGAATTCAGATAAAAAGCTGAGAATGGAGAGTCTTAAAACAAAGATCTATTATTTTTCCAGCTATGCGATAAACTTATATAATGAATTAACTATACATATCCCGCAAATTGCTTTTAAATTATATACATTTTGAATAATTTGTTAGTATTACTAAAACACAAAAGTTTCATTATATTTCACTAAATCTTTCGTACCCTGAGAGAATATATATAAGATAGCCACGACAATGCCCTCACAATGTATTACAAATTTAATATCTGACGCAAGAACGTTAACTGATATTAATGGGAATTTATATCTTCGCAAAAACCTTCGTTATTAGTTTTATAAATTTCAGTGATTTAGAAGTCAACGTTATAAATTCGCTGTATTGTTTATAGCGACGGTAATATATCATAGCAGACGGCTTACCTTGTGTTGATCTGAAAGCGTGTTTCGTAGAGGTAAGTTTAATTATATAATTATTCATATATTTCTGTGTTGCTTTACAATGATTACAATAACATTTTGCGTAGTATAACTATTTACTCATTAAAAAGTAATAATTGTCTTCTGTCAGTGAAAACGTTTGAAGTCCTTTGTGATGTACCTGAAGAGACGGTCGTAATCATTCGTATCTTTCGCAAAAGATACTCTTCTGTCGTGGGCTCTCTACATAAACACGTCCAAAAATAAAAGAAAAATGTACTATACGAATGTATATTAAATTGAAACAAAAATGTTTTCCATAATAATTCTAGTGAAAATGTTTTTCAAAATTTTATAGAAAAGTTGATACATTTTTCCTTAGTTTGTATAACGATATGAAAGCTTGAAGCCATAAACTCGTTAAATTGAAACTCAAAACCTTCACCTTAAACAAAGCTATCAAGATATGCGCCAAGTTCAATTAATAGACTCTTATAAATTTAATTCGTCTTGTATATTTGTATTACAACTTCATTATTCTCTTTTAACTTTGTTTGAAACTTAAATTTAATGACTTAAAGGAATCCGTCTTGGAGTAATCAAATTAATGAATTAATTAGAAAATTGACAATAGCAAGCTTTGTTGTTTAGAATATTATTTTGTAATTACAAAATAAATTACAAAACAAACAATGTTATTTTAAAATCTTATTTTAATAAACATAAATATATTTCAAAATGTTCAGTGTATGATATTCTTAGGTTCAAACCTGAAGTAATATTTCCGTGGTCTCTTTGAACTTGCATACTTTTAGACAAGATAAAAAAAAATATTTTAGTGCTATAGAGGTTAGATAGATACATGTATTTATCGGCCATTAACCAATCAAAATACTGCCTCTAGAAGAGTTTATATAAAAATCTCTCATCTCTAGTAGATCTAATTAGTGAGTGACAAACGGAGTGTCGTAAAAATAGATCTCCCCTCTACATGCCATGCCGTATAGTACTTTTATATTGGACTACAGAGTCTACACCAGATATTTAATTTCTTTTGTCACTCAGCTACTTAGCCAAATACTAAAACATATATATGTAGTACTTTATCAATTCTGCAACAGTAAAATAATAAAATACCAAATAAAGTATCAAGGTACAAAAGCGACGAGAGTCGGTATCATAGATCTTATACAAACAGTGTCTCCACATTTGCTCTTCACTCGCAAACTTCATAAATGTAACCAGTACTATGTAAAGCTTACTTTGAAAATACGTGCTTTGAGATACGTATATTGTAAGATTTACTGGAAGGAGTAAATTTAAATGTTAATATATTTACTGGTTAATTCAACCAATTAGAATTGAATATATTTTTAAGTTAAAATAAAATAAATCTTAAATTCAAACAGTTTCTAATAAATGTATTTAAAACAATCATCCTGTGAAATAAAATATTTTACTACTTAACGAATATTTTTACTGATACTATAAATAATATAATATTGTGACATAATTTACAAACATTTGAAGTTATTTTAAAAAAATATTTTTGATCTTATTTCATATTGCTATCATAAATATGTTAACTATATTTTTTTTTTATATTTAATGCATATCAAAAAGATGAAAGTTGTAATGCGATTTGTCACGAAAATATATTTAATAATATACAATTACTTATACAAATTACTATCAGTACGTTCAACCGAAGCAATTCAGGAATAAATGAAGATTTATGGTAAGAAAGTAGGGTTAAATTATAATATAAGGCAAAAAAATCTTAAGATGTACTTTTTTCTTTCATTTTACCGAACGAGAGTTCTGAGCGGGAAATATATGTATATAATACTCGTATATATAATAATAGTTTGTTTTGTACTACGCTTAAAATAACTAATTAAATATTAAGACTTATACATACAATTTCATCCTGCACATCATACTATATGCAGGTAGAGCTTCAAACTTAACGACACGTAAAATTGTTTACAGCCGACCACAACGAGCTCCCAGTAGCGCCTCACGAGAGGAGATATTATCATATCTTTACTAATCATAAACTTTTATACTTCATTAACTTGATGTAAAAGATAAATCTGAAAATTGACACTTTTATTCCTAACCACATGCACTTTACCAGTTTGTGTGCGATCTGAGGCGTGGTGTTTCTTATTTTCTGTCGCTTGTGGAAATAAGATTGAATAGCGGCATTATATTATATTCTTTAGTGGGATGTTAATTCGACGAAACTGAATATTCAAATTATTTATTATGTATTAAATTTAGTGTAGTGTTTGAAGCCTGTCGTGGCGCAGCGGCACAAGCGTGTGACTGTAACAGGATCTGGGTTCGATCCCCAGTCGAGGAAATTAAATATTTAATATTTTCAATTGAAATATTTAATGTTTCATTTCTTCACTCTGGTAATAAGGCAAAGCGCGGCGTTGAGTTCCGCCACTCAACACGCAATGCCTCAAATTCGGCGGAAAGCGGGGAACGGAAGTGGAACGGAGTGTCTTAACACTAGGTTCCCTCTGCCCACCCTGCCTCGTGCGGGATACAGCGTGAAGCTAAAAAAAAATAGTGTAATAATACGTTTCAAAACAATAACTGAAAACGATTTAATAACTGAACTTCCAGATTTCAGCGCAATGTGGGAAATAGAAGTGTTTGACGGTGTATGGAGTTACTTGACACCATGTTCCCAGGCTCTGCCTACCTTGTAGGATATTTACAGCGTGAAGCTTATTAAAAATAAATGAAAAAATAATATGAAAATCATGAAAAATCAAATTAAATCTTAAAATTAAATCAAATATATTTTTACTATTCATTCTTGCGAGTTTGCTAGACGTCTCCTCTCGCTGACCGCGTCTCGGTATTAAGTTCTCACTCGAGCGGTTGCCATAAGATTTTATTAAGCCACTCGTAGCCTCGCCCTGACTTTTGTTGACCCTACATATATATTTTAAGGAAAGCATCCGTTTAGAATACTTTATTACCTAAAATAAATTATTATGATTAATGATTGCGTAATACTCAAAAAAATAACGAATGAATTTGCCATTTATATTGAGTACCAGTGCTAACTAGAGACCAACTGGGGGAATGAAATACTTGAAATTAATTTCCTCCATATGAAAAAGTAATTTCTTAGTGTCGAATGACCCCTAAAAATGTTAAAAATAAGTGTATAAGACAAAGCACGTTGTCTTCTTACTAAGAACTAACAACTATCCAAATTCCTTGGATAGTTGTTAGTTCTTTCAATACTCATATCAGACGAGTATAGAACGAACTATTGAAGATTCACAAACATTGTCCCACTTCACATATATGTGTTCAACGGCTGTCATCGAGATCGAACCCACAACCTGTCGGTTACAGTCACACGCTTGTGAGGCTACGCCACGACAGACCTCAAAATACAGTACAGTTTGCTTAAAAAACCGTTTAGAAATTGTTTTAAAATTTTCTATAAATGTTCGTGTAACTATATTTTTTTTAGCAAAAACAGAAATTGTACGAGTATATTTTTAGAAGCAGTGTATGATTTATTCAAGAGGGTAAAAGCTCTAAGCCTTCTTGAGCCTTAAGGACATAATATTTAGACAACCTTTTATTTAAATACAGATATATCATTATTCCATTTGAAATCGGGGATTACTTTATTATTTAACACAATCATTTTACAAAAGTTCCCAGAAGTAGTATTATTTCATATCATGCTATGACATCATCATGTTAACATGAATTATCTCCTGTAAAGTGTCTCCCTTAGTATAATATAATAATTTGAAAGATTTTATAAAGCTTTTTCATGTTATTAGTGTAATTCAAGCGGTTGAAGCCACGGGCAGGTTGCTAGTACTAAATTAAATTGAAAGGATAATATAGATAAATTTTATAAAATTAAAATTATTTTTGGCTCCAAGGCGCTAATTTTAAAAACTTTTTGTCCGAATTAAAAATTCTTCATGTGAAATCTATCAAGCACATCTACTGATATTTGGATATAACACAAAGTAATCTCGTGCACTTTGAACGTATCTTTCGTCATACAAGACTCTTCATTTTACTACACGGATGAAGCCGTAGGTAAAACTTAGTAAGATATAAAAATCTGTGTGCTTATAATTTTATAACTATTAATAGCGGGTTCTTATATAAATTGTAAATTCTGTTTTTCTCGAGATTGTCTTAATAACTATTTAATAAACCTAGCTTTCTTGTTTAGCTCTTGCTGCTTGCAAATATTTACAGAACTAAAGTATTACATTTTCAGGGAAATTTACTAAAAGTATTTTTGTTTCAGAGCATATTAAGATTACTCTTGACTATTAATTCTATATTATGAAAGTTTGATATTGCAGTTCTCTGCCGTACTATCGGTCAAACAAGTAGATACTGTAAACACGGTGTTTGAGGTCTTGAATTTATGATTCATGTTCTAGCTCTGATACATAAAATGAGGCTTGAATAACGGTACGGGCTTGAAATACGGAACGGTATTTAATTTATAATGTCATGGATTTAAGAGGAGAGTGGAGAACGGACTGTTTAAACACTAATTTTACTTTGCATATCGTGTTATGCGGAGAAAGGTGTGAAAGTACTATATTTTGTGAATCAAACATAATTTCTTCTCTCTCTATTTTTTGAAGGTTGCAGAGGTTGAATAACATAAATTTTACATTTATTCGGTCACATGATAGACTGGCTGATGACAGCGTGAGTGTGGAAGTAAATTAAAATAATATATTGGTATATATGTAGTTCAACATTAATAATAATGCTTAGCTTAATAGTAAACAGAATATTTCAATTATAATTTGATATACAATTATACTAATGTATTGTTCTATAGTGATTGAAGGTGTCGGAAGATATTCGAAGATACTCACAACCGTGAGGCTGTTATCTCTTTTATGGAAAGGAACGTATTATAATAAAAGTTTCTCTTAACGTACCCTGCTCCATGCGGAAAACATCAAAATGTTAGAAATGCTTGTACAAATTTTGAAATAGATTAAAAGAGCGTTTATTGTATGATAATTGTTTCAATGTAAACCTTCAAAGTAAAACCGTTTTTTTTTTATTTATTTAGCAAAGTTTATTTACTGACAACTATATATAATTCTATGACAAAGTAAGTAACAAATTCAATTTGATGCAACACGTTTTATCATGCGGAGGTTCAAACGTAACAACAAAATTGTTGACAGCCGACCGCAACGGGCTTGCACTCCCGCCTTACGAGAGGAGTTATTGTCATATTTGTACTACTCATAAACTTTCATACTTTAATACGCTCAACTTGTTGTAGAAGTTAAATCTGAAAATTGCCGCTCTTATTCCTTCCCACATACACTTTACGAGGTTATTTGAGATCTGAGATCCAGCATTTCTTACTTTGTTAGTTTTGCTTGTGAAAATGAAATGATGAAGGGGAAACTGATTTTATTTTTTAAATGTGATATATCTATAACACTTAGAAGATGGAACGGAACCTGAAGGAAAGTAAAAAACCCTTTACCTACGTTTCTACTAAGAAAAAATGATGCGACATAAACAACGTTTAATAAATTTCACAAAATTTTATGTATTTAATGTTGAATGGTAAAGTTCAACGCTATTGTGCAAGGTGGAAAATAAATTAACTATAATAATGTCCTTAAGTAGAGATCTTTTACCAACATTAAAACAACAGTGGTTCAATTATAAATTTGTAGATAAGTTGATTATTTTATAATTTATTTAAGAATAATTTTATAACAGTTGTAAACCTTATTCGTTTTGAACCCGCAATGCCAAGCGTCATTTTTGATGGGTTGTATACGACCTTGCTGGAGAATATCACGAGCGAATTTTCCATTTCACAATTGGAAAAACGTTATGAAAAATTGCTCACTACGCGCTATAACTTTTGTTAAGACAGTATTTTATTATTTCTCATACTTAAGCAAGACCGTTATGATTATTCATGACGTGTTCCAGATCTACGATCTCACCACGCTCAATAACTTTTGTTAAGCTATTTAACGAAAAAAAAATTGAAAAAGTTTAGTAGATGTGCCCGTATAAGCAGACAAACAGACAGCCAAAAATTCTAAAAGTTGTAGATTCGTATTCTATTAGTTTGTTTATGTCCCCCAACATTGTTTTTCCATAAATTAATTTAATGTACAGACACGACTTTTTTACTGTTTTATAATAATATATATGTATATTTTTACTATGAAATCTCGTACCTATTTATGTATACTTATAATTAAACTGAAATATGTTGATAATAAAACGCCCGTACCGATAGCGTACGCTTGTATCCACATCATTCAATATGTCAGTCAACAAGTGATATGTTTGAGTTTCACTTCAAGTCAAGCTCGCTGTCAAATTGAGTAATTTACTGTGTATTACCGGATTAGGAGAAACTGATCGTTTCCGATTTACACTCGGACGAAATTTTTAATTTCTGACAAGATAAAGAGCGGCATTGAGGTCCAGAACTCAACATTCCAAATCTGGACTGTGATGGGAAAAGAGTAGCTCAATACTAGCTTTCCTCTCCCTACTTTTACTGGAAAATTACTTTTAAGTTTATTAAACCATATCCAATATTCAAATCCAAATTGAATTTATCGACTCAAGCACGTCAACGTAAAAACATTTTGTAAGTAAATTTATCATAGTATTGTAAGTGACAAATATAAGAAATTATCGCAGCGCTCATGTATTATATTTTATGAAAGCTTCCTTACATTTTATTTAAGGAATAGAAGAATATTTGTCAAACATATTTATATTATCTTTAATATAACTTGTATAAATTTAGGTCTTTATTAGGATTTTGTTAAATATGCTTATCATTTGCTTAATATTCAGCAAGTGATTATAACTCTGCATAGCACACCATATACTATATAGAGTTATAATTATGAACTTGCTCAACAGGACAGATAAAATACAAAGTTAAGAACCTTTGCTTTCCACTCGAATTACGTGTTTAATTTTAAGCTCAACGCTGTATTCAGTACGTAGTAAGGTAGGTTAGAAGAAACTTGACAAGATAGTGTTAGGAATAACTTAAGAGACACACTGCATAAGAGATTAAAAAGATTATTTGTTTTAGAAAATTGAAACAAAATATTTTCGTTTCTCTGTTCATCCTAAAAATTAGAGAAAGGTAACCTCAAAAATACTTATAATATATTATTTAGGGGTCTTAATGTTTTTTTGTTTAAAAATAATTATGCAAAGAAAAACACACAGTTTACTAATAAATTTACTCTATACATCTACTACAATTGTTTTTAATTTTACGTGAAATACATTCTTTATACCTAGAACATAACTTATTATACTGAGAGAGACACCAACGATAAGAGTGATCTAAGGCATTGAAATAAGGCAAAAAGATTCTTTTTGATACGGATTCTTAAAACAAACGGAGAGCTATGCGCTACTCTTTCACTTTATCTATTACAAAATTACAATTATCCTAGACGCCATAAACAACTATTATATATAGTGACTAAACAAAACAATTTTGTGCTTTTCTTCTCATAGCAGGATAGTGATGGAACTTAACGTCGTGTTTTATCTTGTCCTGCTTTGTCATCATAGCTTGTATATGTAAATAATTTATTAACTCGAGTGGACGCTTTAAGTACAAAATAACTCTTTTTACTAAACTACAACTAAAGAGCTCTCGATACCTCATTGGCTTCTTCTTTACCATTTTCTTTTCACACTCAAGATCAATCTTCGTCGAGAAGCTATTCTGTAAGTTATACTTAGATATTTTAATTGTCACTTACACTTGAATTTGTCAGTATATAATTTACGAATTATTACATTATACAAATGTAAGCAACATTGTAATCAATATAGGGTTTAATTTTTATATCATTTAAATTTTATCTAGACTGAGGATAGCAGGACTTAAGATGAACTTGAACATTAATTTTCAAGAAATTTCAATAATCAAAACAATTTCAACAGATCTCAAAAATAAATTTATACAATTATGATAATGAATATGTCAAAACTAATGCTTTTCAGCGTTTCGTAGCTTTTTGGTGTGAATAACGAACAGTAATTAGATCTGTATAATATGAAGAGCCAAATTGCTAAAATTACCTTAATTATTTTTGGCCTTACGCCGTATTCCGTAACAAATTAAAAAAATATATAGTTTGAATTACTTTACATTGTAAATATTACACAACTTATAATATATCCAAATATTTTAATAACTAATTAAACATCATACATAATGTATAGTCTTAGCCGACTTAGTTTCTTCATCTTTTAAAATAAATTTCAACCAAAAAGCTATTATTCTGCCTAAATAAATTTCTCAATGAAAAGATTATCAAACTTCGCTAATTGCCTAAACTTGTCAAGAGTTCGCCCTAACGCTGTGTCATTATTCCAGGCGCAGCTCGGCGAGGGCGAGTCATGTTCATAATTATATTAGAAACTTATATTTATTGCCGGTACACGGTCACCGGTAAATTTTGCCAGACGCTAAGGAAAGTTATAATAATTAAAATGTGTATTTAAACGTATTTTAAAGTATCATTCCAAATTTCAGAAGAAAAAAAACGTTTTCAAAATTGAACTTTTTTTCATTCTAAGGAACTTTCTTTCATTCTTCTTTAAAGCTGCTACTCCATAGGTAAAGTGCAGCAATACAATGTGTAAATAAAACGTGATTGTGAATTAAATTTCCATCACTCAATGTCTCGGAAAGTGTGGATAGTTTTTTTTTTAATTGTTTTAGTTATGAACCGTGAACTTTACATATTTGTATTCAAATTAAATCGTTTATCAAAAATACTACCCTGTTTGTTGCGATAAATATCTATGCGAAAATTACATATAAACTTATACACATGTAATGTACAAACATAAATAAATTACATCTGCATAAATAAAGTGACAGACTGAGATTGTATTGCCAGAAAGACAGGTTAGAGAAGGTTTCACATTTTATATATTGAACACGCTAATTACTTTTCAGGCTGCAATTAGAGTTACACAAAATAAACTATAAAATATTTTTGTCTACCTTATTCAGAATCATAGACGGAAGTGTTACTGACAACATGATCACAGCACAATAATATGTCATTTTTAGTAAAAAAGTAGCGTAAAAGCCCAAATCATAATTTTCCCCAAATGCGTAACAAGAGTGTCGTATTACGTAGCACCGTTATATTTCACTGGCAGGTGATATATAACGGTGCTACGTAATATGACACTCTATATATCCTTGTACATACCTTCATGTTAACGGAAAAAATTTATACCTTAATGACAGCATTAATGTTATTTAAATTTGACTATTTATAGTTATTAAGAGTTCGTCCAGATTTGTTATAATGTTCGGTTTGTTTCTTACAAGACAAAGATTCGTACAATAGAAACTTTAGTATCCACTGAGTTATCAGTACCACGCTATTCTAGATAGCGTGGTATCTGTCTACATACCTAATATAATTAAGTAAACATTGATGTTTTACAGTTATTATCTTTTAGCCATGTAAACGTACAGGTAAACGCGACAGGTTGTGAGTTCCGTCCGCACTCGGATAAATAATTTTTTTTATTTTTTTTAAATTAAATATATAATGTTTTCATGTCTTCGGTCTGGTAATAAGGCGAAGTACATCGTTGAATCTCGCCTCTCAATAAACGATTTTAAATATATATTATTATAATTTTTGGTATAAATCTTACAAGTTACTATGCATAACGTGTACGTACGTATGAAGGCACTTATATAAGATTATTTTTTCAGTGAAGGGTCTGATGACGTCATAAATAACAAGAGAACAGTAGCTTCGGTAATTTCTAAATTTCAACGACGTTTTAAGTGAGGGTCGATTTGATTTATGTCTATATTTTTTTACAAAAATGTCTTTCGCAATTCTTTTTCATTCTTTCTTTATTAAAATATTAGTTATGTATAGAAGTTAACTAAACTAATATTATAAAGAGGATTGATTATGTTTCAATAAAACCATTTTAGTCGTACGTTACTAAGTAGAATAAAGAAAGGTAAGATAATTTTGTTAAGTCCTTGAATATTACTACGCAGACAAACAGTCAGTCAATTACTGATATACAATGTATGTGCAAAAACTGGAAACAAGCACAGACTCGTCGAATCTTATCGGTGAAGATAAAGTACCTAAATAACAAAATAAATTATATGTCAAATAAAAATTCAACACGCTACTATGATATACTCGTACATTATTCCACTGCATTACAACATATTGTACATACATAGAACGATATACATGAACAAGTCCGGAAATAATCCGCCCCTGTCGTGTAATTGAGCGTATCTTTGCTTCATGGATCTGCGAAGTGGGAAGCCGTAAGTATTTACTCATATCACGTTGTATAGTAGGACTTCGTTATAAATAATGATTAAACTTAAAAATACTTCATTTTTAACGTTGATAGCCTAACTTTCTTGAGAATTACATATGCTTTCTATTTGTGTGTAGGTTTGATCAACATGAATGTTTTCCAAAATTCAAAAGTCATGTAGACATGGTAATTTTTATTTAAATCAGGTCCATTCATAATCATACATAATTCAACTTAGAGAAAGAACAAAGCAAGTTTTATAAAATTAGTTATTAATTCCTCATTTACGCCACCAGAGTCATCTATGCAGTAAAAAGACTGAAACTACTTTACAACAAAAACTGTATAAAACAATTCGGATTTATTATATTAAATAAAAGAATAAATTGTCAACTTATATCATATATATGATTTGAAATGGTGTGGAATAAAAAATATAAATTATTTATACCTGTTTAGTAACGCATTGTACTCATTGACATATTGCATCTATGAAAGTCTACTCTTGCAATAAAAAATAACACTTCTTTTTAGTTTTCAGATTTTAGATAATGTGAAAGTTTTTAGGATAATCTAATTTTTTTTAGCTTCACGCTGTATCTATCCCGCACATAGCAGGGTACGCAAAGGGAACTTGGGAATTTAGTGTTAAGACACTCTGTTCCACTTTGTGAAGAGTGGCGGAGATCAACGCCGCGCTTTGCGTTGTTATCAGAGTGAAGAAATGAAAAATTAAATATTTAAATTGAAAATATTAAATACTTAGTTTTCTCGACTGGGGATCGGGCCCAGAACCTGTCGGTAACAGTCACACGCTTGTGCCGCTGCCCCACGACAGGCCTCAACCTAAAACATATTCCATTAAATTAATAAATAAATTCGCTGCACTCCACACAGTGAACACTGTTAAACTATCTTATGGAGATTTTACAGTGTTCTTTCTTTTGAAAAGCCTATTTATACATTCACAATGCACAGTAGGCTAAGCAAAGGAGCTCCAGGACTTTTTTATACATTTCGTTCCCTATATCTCGCGGCGAAATTCAACGGCAAGCTATGCCTACCACAGACGTAATGTGTTTTAGTGGCTCATTATAAATATATTTTATAGTTTTATAATTTGATTTCGGTGAATTTCACTCCTCTACACGCTTTAAATTCGGTGGGAAGTTGAGAACGGAACGGAATGTCTTAACACTAGGTTTTCAAGTTATTTCTGTCTACCCTGCCTAGTTCGGGATACTGCGTGAAGCTGAGTGAGTGAGCACTTTAACAAATTTGTTCATAAATAAAACTGTTAATAGTAAATAAACATTTCATAATAAATATTCTAAAGATCTAGATTCTAATTATCGAGTCATCAATCACTTACCTACCGTCGAGTAGACGATATCGACAGATCAACAGCTACACATAATGAATACTTCAGTATAATATTATTTCATTGAACAATTAATAGACTTATCAATTCTAAATATTTTGAAAACTTAATTATTTTATTTCCAATACATAAATTAATATTACTTTATAGAAAACGATTAAAAATTCAATCGATATATCTTCACAATGATCCAAAAGGCGTGTGATTCAAATGCCGCTATTTTTTATATTTTCTAGAAAATTATATTCGTCTTTTCTAAACGCTTAATAAAGACTGAAAATGTTATAGAAGTTGGAATTAGGAGGAGGAGCAAACTAGCCTTAAGCCTTAGTGAGATCAAAGCTTTACGAAAACCATAAAAAATAAACGTTAACGTAGTATTGTTATTACGTTTTTCTTCCATTAGTTTTTCATCTTTTGACGACAATCTGCTCACGTTTGTTTTTTCCTTGAAAATACCTTGTTTTCGCTAAACGTCCAGTTTTCTGTATTTTTTTCTGAGCATAAATGACTATTTATAGGAATACGGTAGATTTTCATGAAATTTTGTATGTGTTGTAAGTTAAGTTAGCAGATTTTTTTCTACAGATCTCAATCTAGTCAGTCAATTCTTGGCTTGACTTGACTTTTTGTAAAGTTGATTGTAAACAATTAACACTTTTTACGGTGAACACTGAGTTTTTTCAACAACACTAGAAATTTCTAGATACTTGTTTATACAAAAACACAAATTGTAAATCACTATTCACTTAACGACAAGAAAGTTACTCACGTCAAAGATGTATTCGTAACACAACACAATAATATAAGGAAATAACAGAAAAAACAAAGTAAAAGTCGTAGTAAAAGCACATCGACTGACAAGAATTGACTTAATTGCTAGACAAAATGAGAAATGGACTGGACTTGTATGTATTTTTAAATGTGGTTGCTTCATATAATAATCAGACAATATTTCTTAATTTTGCAAATATAAAATTGTTGTTCGAAACGGTCAGTTATTGCAACGAATCGACGGGGAAATCTAAATTATTATTCCCATCTTTAAACCTGAAGAATATCTTTCGTCGTACAGACTCGATTAACGGCTTTTAAAAAATCATCTGTAGATGATAGTGGGAAGCAGAAATATTTTATCCA